>VZTV01099784.1:1583-13343 GCA_013400875.1 Anhinga rufa
AGAGTTAGAACCACGTTCCCTTTAAAAAAAAAAAAAAAATCCTCACCTCACCCCTTTGTATTAATTCTTTATAAAGAAAGGAAGCCAACAAAAAGCAGCTCTTATGCAGTATTACATGAGATATAAGGGCTTCCTTTAACCATACCTGAAAAGTCACTTTACCTGGTTAACAGTAGCGAACTCTAAACATTTGGGGCTAGGTCATAATGGCACTCAAAACTAAACATATTAGAAAACAAATTACGAAATGTAGTTACTTATGACAAACCAGTAGAGAACTGTAAACTCCACAAGGAACAGGGCACAATATACAACACATTTGATGAGACCTACAAAGAATGTCACACATCTGTAGCTTGCAGTAGCTGCATGGAAAAAAATCAAATCTTACTTTTTGAATTGTTTGAGAAATATCCCAATGTTCATACTCCTTTTCGCATCCAAAATGGAAACCTGAGAGAGAAAGCAAGAGAGATTAATCTACCAATACCTAAGAAAATATAATATAAAGCAGATATAACTTCTAAACTTGCTATAGATAATTTTTTGCAGTTGCCACCAAATCACAGGCCAAATGAATACACAGAGTCACTTTTTATCAACAAAGATCATATATTATAGAACTAGTTTTTTTTTACCAGGGAAATACACAGAACACCCACAACACTTTTTTCCAAGTCAAGCAAAAAAAACATAGCAACATTTATAGAAGGAAGGAATAAAGATAAATTCTATTTCATTGCAAAGTAAAAACATTCTTCTTGCTAATTTCATATGGCAAAATGTTGCTTATCAAGTAATACGTTGTATTGCATTCAAAGGCCCCACGGTTAGTGAACTTCAAAACCCATGTATTTCAGAAGTTTTGTAACAAATGTGGGGATGGGCTTTCTAAGCAGAGGTCAGTGTGCACTACGGATTTCATTCACGCAAACTAACAGCCACACTGATCCATGGAAAGATAAGTAAGTCAATCTTGAGTCAAAACTTGAGACAGATAATGCTCAAACCTGTTTGCTTTATCTAGAAGCAAACAGAAACCCAAAATAAAAAAATTGTCTTCCCCTGCTTTATATTTTAAAGTTGATTTGCTGTATCATCCTACATGTACAATTCTGGAGATTAAGCGAGAAAACAAACAAACCACTTTTCCCCCCAAATTAATTAAAAAAAATTTAAATAAAAGTATTAATTCTTTTAATACCAGTTTTTCCTCCTGTAACAGCATACAAGTTCAAACCTGAGATGTTTGCCCTGTTTTAGCGAATTGTGTCCTTAAGGTTAAAATTTTACCACAGTTGTTTTGGTGATAACAGCTACAAAAGTCATGAGATTTACAAGGACAAGAGAATTGTTTCATGTTAACAGTGCCACCTGACTGCTACAATAAAACAACTTGGTACACACAGATGTTTGACTGCTGTTGGACTCACATGATGTTTTGGGGTTTTGACAACTGGAAAGGTGTCTTGACCTCTGTGACAGTGCACAAATTGGAAAATATATAAACGCAATGTCGGCACCATCACAAAATTGAATTAGCCTACAGTCAGCTGGTGACAGTGAAAATATAGGTATGATTAATGTGCTATCCTCAACATACACCCAGGGGACAGCCTCCTCATCTGCTGAAGAGAGTGAATCAAATAAAAAAAGTTTTCTGAAATGTTGGAATTTCCTCTCTTCCAAAACCAGCAGAGACTAGAAAACACCGGAAATATGAGTGTATTATTTTTAATTAGATGATTGCTAGCCTGAAGCCCTTCAGTTTTAGCATATGCAAAGATAAGAGGACAGATTGTGGTTTATTCTCCTGTTATCTTAGGAGCTGAGAGGCCCCCAACAGATCATTAGGGGAAAGCCCCTTAACATAGGACAGGTTCAACTATCTCTCCCCCTGCGGTATCTGATCTTTTTCAAATGTTTTACTGCAGGGACCTCTCACTGACCTCTCAAACTGCAGCTCCAGTCTCCAATTGCTCTGGTCACTCCTAATTCTCCAATCTCTCTGTACTAGTTTAAGCCTATAAGCTTTGCCATCATGATTTGGCTTTTGGTTTGTTGGGGTTTTCTAAAGTATATTCACAGTTAACCTTCTGTACATATTATTTTCAGTCACAGTCGGTAACTCTTACAATAAGACTGGCCATCAGCTAGGTAAACCTTTGGTTTCCATGGCACAACTCAGATTTACAGTACAACCTCAAACAAAACTAGAGATTATTTTTTTTTAACACCTTCCCTTGAAGAAAAACAACAGATGGCAACAGATACAGCTTCATTTGCCTTATCAGCACAACATAAAAATGTCATAGCAAAGATCTTATACACACTCCTTGCTCTGTATACGACTGTACTCTATTTTTTCTATGATTTCTTGCTTGAGCACACAATCAAAACACATGGCTCAGTTTTTGGCCAGTCTTTGCTTGGTGTCCACTTCAAGATTATCAAAAATGTATGAAAAAGCTGTTACTACTTAACTACTTTCAAGGAGTTTCCAGATGGGAGCATGAGGAGGAGAAAAGGGGAACCTGGCAGATACTCCATAAATACAAGTTCCTACTCCTTGCACACAAATATGGTATCTTCCATCTCATATATCAGATTCATAATCTCGGCCTTAACATCTGTTCGTAATGTCTACTCTTCCTCCCCATCAAGCTTCCATTCAATTTTGTCCTTGCAGAAAGCTGTCTGCATATGACTTCCTCCCAAGCTGTTGCTTTTCACCCTTTAAATATTACCCTCGCCTTTTATAAATTCTGCTCAGTCTGCTCCTATCTTCTATTCACACAAACCTTCAGCTCAGGTGCCAGCACAGCATGTTTCAAATCTCTGCTCACCACCCAAAGAGATTTTAAAGTGCTGTCCACCAGTAACACCCTTGGACTTCTTGACTCAAAAAGTTACACGGGACTGTAATTAAGAATTAAGAACACTTTTCTAGTCTCACTGGAATTCTCTATACCAAAGAAAACTCTCATGTGGTTTCTTATGATTTACTTTAGATAAATTCCAGAGAGCTTTCTCCATTCTCATCTTCCTCAACTCTCCTGCCAGAGAAAACTATTAAATTTTTGTTTATCCTACTCTGGAAATACTACAGTTCTCTCAAATACTTTGTGCCATCTCAACACCTGCACTTTGCCAGCCAATCCAAGCATGACTGCCTCACACACTTGCCACCTTCCCTTCATAAACAGTGCAACCTTCCAAGCAAGGATAACTGATTCACTCATGGATATGCTTCTCATCACCATAGTATTCAACTCAGTGTATTTCTGAAATCTGCAGCAGGCACAGATCATGTGGGGTAATGACAGCATTGGTTTGACAAATGTTAATCCACCATTGAAATGTTCACTGTTTTAGATGTATTAAGGGAAGGGGAAAATTAGCTTGAGGACCATGGTGAAGTTGTGATGATGGTAAAAGGAAATCTAGTCCTGAACTCTGACACAAATTTGCAATCAACACAGAAGATTCAGAGGAGTGTTCTGGGAGACACAAAGAGCC
This sequence comes from Anhinga rufa, assembly GCA_013400875.1. Lineage (NCBI taxonomy): Eukaryota > Metazoa > Chordata > Aves > Suliformes > Anhingidae > Anhinga > Anhinga rufa. The sequence goes on from VZTV01099784.1 coordinate 5,103, forward strand.
CCACATCAATACTGACTTTGTAGTGACTGCGGAAATGCAATAGGAGTTTCTTGCCATGAGATTTGTCAATGAGGAACAGGAACATGACAAAGTGGGTTTATGGCAGATAAGTGAAAGCAAAACATTATATGTATTCTTTGGATAAGAAAAATAGGGTTTCGTATGGCAGGATACAGTTTACAAATTACAGCAAGCATGGAACAGCCTGGTGGTGCAGGCTCGGTGCTGGAGGTTACGAAGGATATAAACAACTTCCTGCTTCAGTTTCCACTTCACTTTACAACACACTAACCATCACTGCTGAGTTTAATATTTTGGCTTCTACTCTCCAAGCCACATGCACTGCCTGGAGTGGTTGAGGAAAGAGCACTTCCACAGTGCGGCAGAGTGAACCTAGCAGCTTACTATAGGGCTGTCCTGCTCCATGTCACCCTCCCGTGTCACGTTCCTAGCCTGCTCTTACCCGTAGGCAGGCACTGGTACTCATCTCGTTGGTTTTCTGCTGTATTAGTCCTCTGCTGGATTAAGAGGTTGAATCAGCTCTCAATAAGGTGGAATGAGCATCAGAGCCAACACAGGGAAAAGAGAGAGAGGGCATGGCTAGGAGAGGGGAGAAGAGACATCCTGTTCACCCCTTCCATCTTGCTTCTCTCTCCTCCTCTCGCTAGCCCCTTGCACAGGCTCTGGAATTCACAACACCCTTTTGCAAGCCATCAAAACACACTAAAATAGCAGGAAACTATGCCAGTAGAAAACAAGCAAAAAACCCCAACAGCATTCTGCTGAGCTACTTACTTAAACCTGTTTACAGAGGGTCCAATGTCTGCCTGAGCCAATGCACAGATGGGGGGAGGCGAGGGACAGGAGCAGAGGGACGGTTCAAAGGAGAAAGCAAGACCAGCTCCCTTGGCTGGCAATGAGCTGCTCTGCCCGCTCCACTGCCAGGCGAGCTATAGCCTAGGTGAGTGTAAGTTGTGCCATACTGTGACACCACTAAAAGATGGGGAAAGTAAATTGGTGTGTAAACTTAACTCTACACCCCCTATTTTTCAGAGGCTCAAATTACATGAAAACATAGGGCAAATTAAGCCTTTAGTCAAGGAAACATGTTAATTAATCTCCTAAGGGTTTGGTGAGGGATTGTTTACAAAAAGGAAGGCATTTGCTGCAGGAGTTGACTCAAATCTCGAAAGGGACTTCTGTTATAATGATGACGTTTAGTGCTAAGTCTCCAGAATTGGGATTCAATAACCCAAGCTGGGCATCTAAATTCCCTGTATGAGTTACTGTTGAGCAAGGAATTAAAAGGACATGCAGTGTTGTAAGCTTCTACATGAAAAGAATGTTTTTTCCAAAACTGCTCATGATTTCATAACCAACAGCAATCTCTGGAGAAGGTACGAAGCACAGCCTCTGGGGGAGTGCCCGCAACGCTGGCTGAAGAGTCGCTCATCACCACTTCCACTGAAGCTGCGCCACTGCACCGAGAGGAGCCCCACTGAGCCAAAAGAACAGACTCGCCAGCCATGCACTTTTGCATAGCACTTTGGACATGTGCTGTTTTTTCAGATTTGGATCCAAGTGTGATACTTGAATTTATGCTCTTGAAGTTATCTTGAAAATATTGTTGACATACTATGCCAACTAGACTAATCCTACTATTTAAACTCCAAGTAACATTTTTCACTGCTACACCATAAAGCACTTTCTAAACTCAACTGTGTTTTACACAGAAGGAATAGAGGTAGAGAAACAAAAACCGTCTTGTCCACCTTCCCCTGCCAGGCCAGCGACACAGCCAGGAACAGAACTACAGCTTCCACCGCCCCACGCTAACGTGCTCTCCACAAGGTCACACAGACGCTGTGTACCTCAGCCTGCCCCCAACTCCTTTCAACCTCCGCAGGTTTTACGACAGTGAACTGAGGATAACCATCATGCATCAAAGTGAGCGAGCAGCAGCTGACGGCACCGATGACGGAAATCAGTAACATTGCTTGTGCCTCAAAACTCCATACCCTTGCTGAATGATGCCTGGAGTAACGTCAAGCACGTGAGCTGTTGCGTATCTGTGCTTCCGCACTTCCAATAGCGCATAGCTCTTCAGGATTATCTCCTTCCCAAGCAGCTAGTACTGCAAAGTCCATTAACACACAGGAATTGCTCATCGCTGTCTGACACACTGCTTCGGCATGCTTGACAAAGCTTAGCAACGGAGTTGAACGTTTTGTCACTTAAGTAGCATAACTCAGAGGCAAGTCCTGTTGCCTCACTGCCTGCCATGTGCAAAGGCACTGCAGGAGCCATGAACTACGGTGGAAAGGCATCAAGCAGTAGAGAAGCATTGTACCACTGTAGCAGCTCCAGACAGATGCACAAAAACATTAACTTGCAGCAAGGCAGGTTTTTTGTTTCCAAGGCACTGTATCTTGGAGAAACCCTTGCTTCGCAGGCCTGTAATTTTAATCTCTCAACACTGCTTTTAACCTCCCCAGGATGCCCCGAGTTTCAAGCTGTACATGAAAATGCATGAGTTCTGGAGCATGCTGGGGTTTTCTCTGCTCCAGCTACTGTACGCCAGGGGCCACATTCAGTTTATGAAGCTTATCATAATTTTTACTATAACTAGATCTTCACCACATGGCAGTCCTGAAAGGAGGAGCTTCTAAGGAAGCACATGGGAGTGTGTGTACATCTGTATGCGGTACAGGAAGTCCAATCACTGCAATCGTGATGTGAAGATGAACACAGCCTGAAAACAGCGCAGAGGTTAATGACTACCTCTGACAATGACCCGACTACTACTTCCCGATGTCAGGGTTTCAGAGTCAGCAATACACCGGCCTGCTGTAAATCCCTCACTTTAGTCTACGTACAACATGTGCACTCTCAGTACATTGGTTTCTCACCTTGTCAAAATAAGATCAGCACGGGCATCTGAATCCTGCAAGATACCATCAAGGACAAGTCCCTGTTTTCTCACTAAAAACTCTTACATCTCTTAACCCCATGCCCTCTGCATTTTGTTTACAAGCTAACATGTATGTAGACACACACTGGTGATTAAATCTGCATTTCAGCCCTCCAATTACTTCACAGAAAGATCACTTGAGACAATTCAGTTCAGGCTTCACAAAGAGGCTGTCTATAAATCAGGATTTAAGAACTAGGAGAGCTACTTATCAGCTCACTGGAGGGTGTTTGAACCTGAAAGTATATACCTGTTCACCACCAGAACAGAAATCAGTAACAACCTTCAGACCTTCTTGGAAGGTTATTTTAGTGTCCAGAAAAAAGGAGGGTAGATGAAAAAAATGTTTTCATTATCAGGGAAACAACGTTTATGAAAGTTGAAACTTTCAAATTACTGCAAATAACAAATTCCCTTAACCACTACATTGTGTTTTATTTCCTAACTGTCATACTGGCACTTCCCTTCCTGACCTCCCCAAGACATCAAGAGTATGTACAGTGTTAACCCTTGCAATACGATTCTCTTCCCTCCCGCCTGGTGCATGTTTGCATGTAGAACATTTTGTTTGCACAACAGACATAGTGGAAGAGCTGAAGAGAAAAGTTACAATACACCTATGTTTCATGCTGAAAACTCAAGGGTTATCCAACGTGAGTAAATACAGATGCCTTCAGCTCCCTCCACTTATTTATTTTAACAGGTGATCAAATCACAGCACTTACCAAGTTAAAATGATAAACCACTGCTAGCTCTTTGAAAAACAAACACGTGCCACTAAGAACAAAAAGTTTATCCTCCCTGTCATTCCCCTTTCCTTCAAATCAAGACAATTTGCCATAAGGATGAAACACGACAGAGAAGGAGACAAAGGCGACTCAGAATTCACACCAATTCCTACAGCATTATGCAGAAGAGAGGTTTTACTTCAGTTCTTACCTCCTCTTTAGTCTCTTTAAATGAAGACTTTAAAGATCGGCTTCGGGAGTCCTGGGGCTTGGTTTCTTCCTGCTGCCCAAAAAGTTCCTCGATTGTCTTTGTATCGATCTGATACTGCGGCCTTGCAGCAATTGTCCAGATATTGTTTTTACCACGGACTTGTTCTTCAGGGATAGTTTTCCAGAAAAAACTCCGCATTCGTTTTTTTTTGCCGTGGCTGTCATGCCCATTTATCAGCTGCGGCGGCAGAGGTATGCTTGGCCCAGGCAGTGGAGGAGGGGGTGGCGGAGGAGGCAGCACCCCCGGGGGGAGCGGAGGGGCTGGGGGTGCCCCTGTCAGGGGACATGGCGGAGGGGGCAGCGGTGCTGCAGGCTGAGAAAGTTGAGATGCTGTCGTCGTATCCTCGTTCATTAATCCCGTTGCAACTGGAATAGCCCCATTTTCTTTATCATTGACCAAGGAGAGACAATTCATAACATGCATTTTATGGCCTCTCCACAGAGGAGAGTGTTACTTCCTTGGATTGGCTTGAAACATTGAATAGTGAGCACAGCAGCAACTGATATCACGCTCTCTCAAACTCTAGTCTGCCAGCAGCAGCAACACAAGAGGGGACTGTACCATCTTCGCAACCTACAACAAAGGACAATAGGGAGACTCAGATCAGAGAGACTGGATGTTGTCCCTCGCACTGAAAAGACACTAAAATTAAAGGTATAGCAGCCACCGAGTTTTTCATCCATGAAGGAAATCTAGTGGACCAAGAGTCTTTCTAAGGACAATTGTATAAAGTTTATCCACACCAAGATTTCAAATAGCTTTGGGTACCTAGATTTCAAGAACATATATAAAAATAAGAATACCTCTTAAATCTCTCACAGCAGTCACTGAACCCACCTGTTAATTTCAGTTCAGCGCAATTTTGTAAGAGAACATATTTATCTTAAATTATTAAAGCAAACAATATTACTCCACTCCTAATTTTAGATTTTTTTTTTAAAGGTGATTACACAGAGTTAGAAAATACAAATACTAACTATGGCACTGGATTAACTGGATCAAACAGACCCTGTTTGAATACTTTTAATTCACGACTTAAGTCCAAGCTGCATTAAATTATCAAACAATATGTCAATGATTTAACAATCTAGCCTAATGTACTGCTTTTTTGCCTTTATATTTTTCACACAATTGTCGATAAGGGAAAAGCAGCACGCGGTCCCTACACTCTCTGTGTTCACTGACCATAAACTTATAGAATTTGCATTTTACCATTACCAGTCCGGTTACGCTACCTCCCAAAATGCACTATGAGGAGAAAGACTGCGGTTTGATTAAGTTGCCCCATATAATTTAGTTCAGTATACAGGTTAACATAGCCAGTTCAATAAACAGAAAGAGAGAGAGAAAGGATAGAGGAGCTGATAGGAACAGTAACCTACACATCCTAAGCGCCATACATATGCACAGCTTTAAATATTTAGGAAAGCTTTTACATCTAGATTACCTCATGAAGCAACTTAACAGGAATCAAAATAGTTTTGAGCAATTTTTCTTACACCTTCACCTACTAAATGAAGATGCCGTTATTGACCGTAAACTTTCAAGTAAGAGTATGACTTCTGCAAAAAGCACAATTTTAACAAGCCAAATCTATTAAAACAGATTTACTTCATAAGTCTCAGAGAAAACAAATCAAGGTGTTTCAAATATAGACCAATGAAGAATCCCCGGTTTTATGGAAATTTGTAAGTTATCTCAAAAAAAATGGGGGAATTTACAAAAAAAAGTGAAAAATACCACACAATACAAATTTAAATAGAAGACAGCCCCTGAGCAAAAAAATCAGTCACAAAAAAGCTCAAGAGAAAAAGCTGAAGTAATGCACTGGCACAAGAACAATATCAAACCAGAAATTTGGCACTGATGTAGTCGTATGCCTCTTCAGCGGGGCTCACATAGAGCTAATAGCAACCCAGATCAATCTGACATTGTATAATAGTGATGAAAAACCTTCACTATTTTTGCCAGAGATCCATCATTAGAGTGTACTAGAACAAACAGACCCAAGTCACAGAAACAAGCCTTAGGGCAAATTCTCTCTTGGTCTGCGAGGACTCAGCCACTCACAGCTTCATTGAAGTCAATGGAAACAGACACAAAATGATCCACCGTGCCTTTTCTTCTCAAAAGCTTGCACAGGTAGCAACAAACTCCTCTTCCCTGCTTTAGATTTTCTAGCCTATTACCTTATGTTATCAAGGTATTTGCAAGAAGACAAAACATATATAAAAACCTGTATGAGGTTTAAGTCATAGGAACGATGGAGAATATTTTAATAGCAGAGTAAAAAGGGGAAGAGCTACAAAGAAAGTAGATCAGAATAGAGGATTTCAAATTTAAATCAGCATTAATACCAGTTGCTATTACAGAGGTCTGTATGTTCATGCCTCTCCTCCCAAGTTCATGATCATAGAAGCAGAGAGGCATAAGAAAGCAGGTACAAGGTGGTGGAAAGAGATTAACCACTCAAGGCAATTAAGTGTTGTATTAATTTAAAGAAATACTCAACTAGGAAAAAATCTTCTCCTCCCTACCACTTATTTAAAAATGAAAAATGTATTAGCTAGTCTTCCACCATCACAAAGCAGTATTCAACAGTTGTTATTTTCTAACTTGGGTTCCCACAGATTTAAAAAAAAAAAAAAAGAAAGAAAGGAAGAAAGAAGAGAGACACAGACAGACCAATTGACCATGCCCCTGGGTAACGTGCAAGAACCTCATTTTCAAACTTCCAATAAACCTAGATGCCTTAAGAAAAATGGGATCAAATCCTAATGAAACAAAGTTGTAGGCGACGAATCGTCCAAGTCCCAGCGCTAACACACAGGAGTGGAAAATGACTGATCTCAGACCTGAGCGCTTGAGTTAGACAAGGGACACTCCTAGTGAAAGGAATGGAGAACGCAAGGGGAAGAAAACATCCCAACCTAGATGTAAGGATAGATAGACAGAACAGGAAAAACTGTTTTCAAGCCAATGAGCCCTATACGGCTTTAGATGAGGTAATCGTCACCCAGAACCAGGAAGGGGGAAGAATGAGCATTTGGAAGGAAGGCATGAAAAGAAAGGCACAGCATAAAGGCTGGCATTCAGCTTTGTCTTCTGACAGATAAGCATGATGCAGGTGACACAGGTCACCTGCTTGTAAGAGGTTCGGTGGTCTCGAGTTACCAGCTACCAGAAGACCGCTCAAAATTCCCTTCTCCTGCTGCCTCTCAGAGGAGCAGCTCGAAGATGTTCCCAGCGCCCCCACCATTACCGTGGGTGGGAGATGAGGGAAGCTGGCAACCGGGACAGGCTCTGGGACGCTTGTTGGTATCAGCAGGTGCCTCCAAGCAGGAAGTACAGGCGAGGAGGTGGGGAACAACGCAGCCGTTATGACTGTGAACTACAGATTATGTGAACTACAGATTACTGAGACACACCAGGACTGGGATGCGTAATAAAACTCAGGCAAAATTTTAACTCCTAAGGAGCCTCTCTGCACTTTTCAAAGGATAAAGAAAAGAAAAAGAAAGGCACAAACATTTAAGATGTCTCAATTATGCTTAATTTTGCACACTTTGTTATGCAAAACAGCCCAAGAAGCGCAAAAGCTCTAAAGTAACGTCTTTACTACACATTTTAATTGTGCCCATATTTGGCATAAAAGAAATATTTAATTTCTTTGTCTCATTCATTGTTTTAGCCAACCTAATCTAACTTGGAAACGTATTTCAAAGTTAGAGGGTGGGGACAACTTTCTCCCAGGTAAGAAGACAAACGCTCTAAAGTAATTTGTTTCTTGCAAAAAAGGCAGTGGCCACCCAGACGGACATACATTACATCTGCATACACAAGGTAACAGGTGAAACGCACGATGCGCTGAAGGGCACCTCACAATTCACACCGCAAGATATTACTGCCTTTAACTCACGCCTTACGTTCTCTGCTGCCCACGTTCCTACGTCAGGCGCCCTCCAAATTCTCATGAGAACGACGCCGATTTTGACACCGAAGCCCAACCGCAGCATTTGGATGTCTGGGTCTCAACAAGAGCTATACGAGAAGGTAAACGGAGCAAAGCAGTTGCTAACTGCAGGCGAAGAACCTGCGAGGGCCGCCTCGCCTCGCCTCGCCTCGCCAGCCGCCGCTCTTGCCAAAACGCGTGGGTTCAGCCTGCGCTATCGCGGCCACCGAGCCCGTAACCAGCGCCCGCCCGTGCTTAATCAGCGCCCGCCCGTGCTTAACCAGCGCCCGCCCGTGCTTAACCAGCGCCCGCCCAACCC
>VZTV01099788.1:2198-28827 GCA_013400875.1 Anhinga rufa
ACAGTGGAAAAGAATTCAATCCACAACCTGGCAGTGGTTGAAAGTTGGAAATGCTTATTTGGGAAATGGGAAAATCAACAATGCAAGATTGATGGACAACATAATGTGGACTGTGTGTCTAAGCTTTGTTATCTAAGTATTGTTTTCCATGACCACTTACTATCCTAGGGGAAACACTTGTTTTGTTCTTTATCAGCCTGGACCATAGTTACAGCAGTAGTTTGCTATGGCCTTGAGCAATGTCATAGAGTCTTGCAGGGAATTTGCTGCCTGTGAGCTATGTGCCGAGAAAAAACTGCAGCAGATCACACTATATGTGGGATTACATCTTCTTCTATAAAGANAGAAGAAAGATTGTTTCTATATTTTGTTTGTTAATATGACCTGTGAATGAGAAATGGGGCATTTTGTTTGTGCTCCTTTTCCACCTAAGTGAATAAGGAATGCGTTAGGTTTACTATACTACTTTCTATCCTAAATTTGTTAACAAATGCAACGAGCACAATAAACTGAAGAGGAAAGATCTATAGTGTTTTAGTCTATAATGGGAAAAGAAATGCTAGAACCACTCCAGTTACCTCAAAGAGGTAACTGAGACTGTGTTAGTAGAGAGGCATCAGCAGAATGCTTGATGTATTGACTTATGCATTGACAATGTATTGACAGACTGACTTAGAAGAATTTGAGGAAGAGCATAATTTCAATCATAATGTAAAACATTCTTTAAGCAAACAACATTGATCACAGAAATCAATCTTCTGGTTTCTTCATTCATGGGGTCACTCATTACAAGCTCTGGAACACTTTCTTCTGCTGGCTCTGGGCTTTGGTTTCCACTGCTTGACCTCTCAAGAATGATTAGGTAATTAGAGAGATCTTATCTCTCAGGGCCACTACGGCTACCTCCCACCTTGTTGTTTTGCAGAGATGTGCACAGTATTTGGTAAGCACAGTATAATCACAGACAGACTGATAGATATGAGTGAAAAAGAAGATAATCTTTCACAGTCTATATATTTATCACATTCCCTCACCTATCTGAACCACACATAATGCTTCTTTTGCAAGCTATTGAGGTCTAGGACTGATGTGGTGGTTATTGTTCCTTTGTCTTATTAATGCCTTGGTTCCATCCCAGTGATACATCCAAGCTTGTATTTCTGAGGGTGGATTTCACGTGCTGCCAAAAGTGAAGTAATGAAAATAGGTAAGAAGTCCTCTGACCAAAAAGGACTTACTTCTAGCCAGATGGGTAGAAAGTATTTCAGATAATGGCTGCAGTTTTGAAAATGAGCTCAGGGTTCATGGAAGACCAACAACTTTGAAATAAATTGATGATCTGGGAGAAAGTAATGAAGAATCTGAGGGGAATTAAAAAAGAAAGTAACATTTATTAAGGGAGGAAAGAATATTTGGCGTGGAGGGTGAGAAATGATTGTTGTACAATGCTGAGTGAGTGGAAAAAGAAAAAGAACAATATATGACTGGCCATTTTTGAGCAATGGTCATGTGTGGTGATGATCATCCTGAGTTTGGGTACCAAAAAGGAAATATGTATATATGGGAGACAGATTTAGGCTGCGAGCTATTTGACAAAGGGTTGTCATCTCGTTTTGTGCATGTTTGGATGCGGAACAGTGGTTGTGAGAGAGAGAATTCTAGAGGGAGGGAGAATTTGTACAGGATCATAGCATGGGCCAGCTTGGAAGGGCCTTCAGAAGGTCTTCTAGTCCAGCCTCCCACTTATGTGGGAAAGAAGATCATTGCAAACATTTTGATGAAGTTATGCGTATTCATGCTTGTGGTACAGACCGAGTAGCAGATTTTTGACATACTCAACTTTCTTGGAAATTTGTTCATTTCAGACTGCTCCACTCCTGTATATGGGTATAACATAAGCTATGAAATACAAATTGTAAAGACACATAAATATATATTTTCACTCATACCCTGATGAAGGTACATGGACATTCAAATTATTCTGGCTTAGGCTATTTTATTGCACTAAGAACTAGGTTTGAATTACCATCACCTTTGCTTTTTCTTCTAATACATGCATGTTCAGCTGTTTTTTCCAGCCTTCTGGAAGAGGAAAGTTCTCTTCCAGAAGAGTTATTCTGGAAAAGAACTGCTTTTATGCAATTTAATGGGCATAGGAAAACACTGACGGACAGGTAAGGTGAAAAAGAAGCCCATGGAAGAAGCACAGTTGTACCTTTGAGGAAGGACCATAAAAATAAAATTAATGTCTGTTCTTCCCTACATGGAAATTAAATTTCCTAATGCTATTAGAGCACTTACAGGTGTACTTGCCTATGCATTCTCCTCTTCTCAAGGTTGTGCAGCATATTGCTGCTCTTCAGGTCAGAAGTAACAGCACTTCAGTAGAATGATTGCAGTTTGTATAAAAGGATGTTCACTGCTAATAAGATAGAGGATTTAATTTTAATTGCTATATAGTTGATTAGTCCCAGTTAATATATTATTTTGACTTAGTGATGCCATCCATAATTTAGTTATGTTAGGCTGGTGTTTTTATAGGTGTAATAATCCTCAGTGTGCTGAATAAACAGTGTAATAGTTCAGGACAGCAGGTTTCCAGTTCATTACGTTGTAGAGGGGTTTTTTTGTTGTTGTTGTTTGTTTGTTTGTTTTTTTACTGCATATATATCAACCAGTTTCAACGCCTGTTGTATAGTGACAGCATTCTGTCAGAGAGGTGACATTGCGTATAACTCAAGCATTATACAAATTGTCTGGTAATAAAACTTTTCAATACCAGTAGTGAGTACTTTTGTGATATTATTTACAAATTGAAATTTTCTAGAAAACTGAAGGAAAGTTTGTAATCTTGATGGCAGCTGAATTAATGGAATTTTGCAGTACAAATGGAGATTGGAGAATGGAAAAATCTCCTGCAAGCATCACAGCTCAGCTGTTGGTGAAACATGGGGATGAGGGAGATTTCTGACGAGGTTGAAGAGAGATTTAAGAATGCAAATGTACAGTGGAAAACATGAGCTACTAATACCAGCACAGCCCAGATATTTGTGCAAGTGACAACCAAAACATTATTTTTACTGGGATCAAACTGATGCTATTTTAGACTAATTTTAGGTAGGTAGTAGTGATTGGGAGAGAGTTGGTTGCATTAAAAGTAAAAACAGAGCGGTCCCCTCTCCATCCTCACCTGGCTGAAAAATCCAAATTAAATGGAAGAATAAAGAAAGCTGTTTCAACAATTAAAGTTTTGGAGGTTTTTTTTAATACCATAAGAACAAATGTTGGTATATTAGACATAGTAATTGAGATATTTGAATAAATCAGAGGCTTAAACATAACAGAGATCTGGAATTTATCTAACTCAGAGATGCAAAAACCACCTGGAATTTACATTCCAAGTGTGGAAGTGAGATAAGTAACCACCTCAGCAGTCAGAGTAAAAACAAGGAAAAGGTCTGTAGGAATGGAGAAGGGAAATAAATGAATGAATGAAGAAAGCTATGACTTGGAGACATGGAGGTGCAGGACTCAAGGAAGATTTGCCAAACCTAACCCAGAGCTAGATCTTGCCAAAGAGTAAAACAAAAAGCAAAAGACTATTTAGCGACATAGGTAGCACATTGCAACTAGCACAAAAAGAACAGGGAGCCCCAGAGCACTGAGATTATATATAATCTAGCTGCATTCCCCAGCCTAACGAGTAAATTTTGCAGCTTTCAGAACAAAGATGTAGAAAGGAAAGCAAAGCTAAGTTTGCTTGCTGTAGAAGACAATATACAAAGTGAAAAGAACCATGCCATGGAAGCTAAACTAGGAGAGCTCAGCTTGCTCAAATGGGTAAGTATTACTGAATAATGAAAAAAATAGGGCATGAAGTTTTATGGCTTGTGGTAGAGATTTTAATCCATCTGTTGTATTGGGGTAGTGCTAAATAGCAAGGTTCACTTTTATAAACATTTAATATATTTGAAATTATTCTGTTAGTCTACAATAACACACAATGCTTTGAAACAAATTTTGAAAATAATGAACACTATGGATATAAATGGAAGATGGGATAAAATGCAGTCCAAGTTTATTAAAGGTAGGTCATGAGTGTACTTTAATGGCAGTAGAATTTTTATGGATGGAAACCTGGTAGATCCAATTGATTTTTATCTCAGTAAAGCACTTGACAATGTAGTACTTGTGAGATTATCAGTTGAAATAGGAAATGGCACAAGAAACATAAGTTAGATAAAGAAGTGGCTAAAAGAGGGATGACAATGGGACTGTGCTGGGAAGGGCACTCTGAGACCAGAGAGGCATTTCAAGTGGGGCTTCTTATACCAGCATTTGGCCCAATCTTATTTAATAAAGGCAGTGGCACAAAAATAAGAGCATGCTAATTAAAGTTGCTGATGGCAAAATCTGAGAGGCCTTGCTCACAATGAGCCATATTAACAATTTCATTCCTAGAAAACAGGTGACCTAGCAGCCTGGAGTAATAGAAGTACAGTTAAATTTAATACACAATACAAGGCCATGTCTTTAGGGATTAATAACAAGATTTTCTGGTATAATAGGGGGATTTATCCAGGGGAAGTGATAGATTGGAAATGCCTGAGTGTAATTATTGATCACGGTCATTATGAGCCACTAATATGATTCAGCCAAATAAACAATAAATGCAGGACTGTAGAATATTTTCAGTAGAGAAGAAGTAGGCCATTCTGTAGAGTACCACTGCATCTGGAATATTGTATACAATTCTAGTTCAGAATATGAACTGAGAAAAGTTCAAAAAATTCAGTGGATTGAGCAACTGTTCTTACACAATTTTAAAATTGCTTAATAGTAGAAGAAAGGCTGAGTGGCATATGATTACTCTCTGTGTATAGATTACATCCAGGTTAGCACCCTGGTCAAGCAAAGAGCTATTTTAAGCCATAGGAAAATGCTGGCCCAGAAACAGGTGGATATAAACAGAGCATGAATGAAATTAAGGAGGAAGTCAGGATGTTTCTAAGCTTTGGAAAGTCAAGGTTCTGGACCTGTCTTGCAACAGGAGTTGTGGGTTGAAAAGCTCAACAAATTTCAAAATGGAATATATGAACAGACTTAAGTGATAAGGTTTTCTGCAGATAAGGCTGCACTCAGTGACTCAGGGCATCCCTTCCAGACCAAAGTTCACAAAAGGTTAGAGATTAGGGATAAATGGCTAGATAAACTTTATTTGGGGGAAAAGTCTAAAGAGAAATTAGCATGGATTTTACATAAGTAATCATGAAACCCAGGGAAAATGCAGAAGAATTGCTAAGTGCAATAGAAAATGGAAAATCATGTCTGTTAGACTGTGTAGCCTATTTATTTTAAAATACTGACTATTTAAGCATGCTAACTGTGTTTCATAGGCTGCATTTTGAAAGGTTCATCAGGGATATTACCCNNNNTTCATCCGTGATATTCCCCCCCCCCCCCCCAAATTAAAACATCTGATCCTATGATCCCAAGACACCAAAAAAACCTCTCATTACAGTAACTGGAAGCTTCACCTGTGGCTGCATGATGACGCCACAAAGCTACCTGAAAATGCTGCAATAAGTTGAATGTTTTCTGTCAGAATGGCATGTAACACTTGTTTTGATTTGAGAATAAAAGATGTCAAATGCATTTTTCTTACAGGAAGATCTATTCCTGTGTTGTTTTAAAAAGAAGGGTGGTGGGCCTCCAGGGTACAAGATACAAATATAGGCCAAAAATAAGGGTGGAGGTAGGGTGGGTTTCTTGGTTGGTTGGTTTGTTTTGTTTCAGGAATCAAACTCATTGTCTGTTTCTCTACAAAAAGAAACGGGATAAAATTGCATGAGTTTTGGATATATAGGAAGTTCTCATCATTCAGAATTTCTTAAAATTCTCCAGTCTTCGTCCTATGAAAGCTTGTATAAAATGCTAGTGGGCACTTTTAGCAAACAGAGTGCTCTCCTTATGTCTGCAAAAAACCTCCTTCCTCTTCTGGGTGTAGTTTTGTTCACGGCAAAATTCTCCATAAACGTACCAGGAACAATATCAAGATCCTCAGTTTTTGTAATCTGTATAGAGATACAGATTTATAGTCACATATGCATACATGCATGTACAGCAGAAGTTAAAATAGTTTACAAGTATGAGGTTTATATCTAAAAACATAATAGGTCTATCTAGAGTATGGCTTTGAAGCAAAGGTTTTTCATATTAATTTGGTTGCTGTTTCTGTTTTGTATTATGGAACAGTGAATACATATTTGATACATGCATACAGGGTCAGTCTGACCATGGTTTTTGTTCAAAGTTCAATGCCAGCACTGCCATACACCTTGAGTAATCAAGTGCAGAAATCTCCTTTAGGTTTTTGAATTGTAGAATCAAAATGTATATCTGAACTGAACCAGTTTTCTTTATTACATATGTCCATCACAAACATACCTGTAATAGCTGATCTACCCAGCAAGCATTTGATAACCCAGTAAACTTACCATAACTGGAGATTTTACAGATAGAACTTGGATCAATAAATAAATCACCAGATTTATTAAAGCATCATAAAGATGGCCTGACACCTTTGAAAAAATACTAGCAGTAAGGCGTCTCTGGATAAGATCAACTTATATATGTTTATTTTCTATTTAATTTTATCTGTTGAAGGAAAAATGCACCACTTCTATGTAATTTTCTAACCCTGTTTTATTAATAATTTAAACTGCTAAGATTTTTTTCAGGTATTATTTATTACAGGCAGTATAATTGCATATTTTCAATGAGCAATAACATAATTTAAAAAATGTCTGTATAAAAGACTCTAGGAAGTATATACTACTGACCTGCAAAATAGGTACTTTGAGGGTAAAATATGATACATCAAATTTAATAGCAGTATTATACAATATCCTCACCTAGAATACTTACTGTGTGTGTAATACAATATATAATTAAAAACTGAAGAGAAAGCTAGTAATTGGAATTTGTTGCTAAATATGAGTCAGCTCATTTCCCTTTAAAAACACATTAGAAGTGCTTTTGAAAGGCAGATGTGAAATTATTATACCTTTGTATTGAACTATGTTCAGTTTTCATCTGTCAGTTTGGAGGATTGAAAGACTAATATCTAGCCATTTAAGAAGAAATTTTTCTTAGAAGTCATCTTCTTGAGCTGCTTCTCTCGGCAGTGTGATGATGGAGAGTTCTACATCATTTCCTCTGTGAAATGTCCCAGCCGTGTAACACCTGGTGCCCAAGGTATGAATCTGGTTACCTGGGAAAGAAAGCAGGCAGGGAAGAGAGGCGGCAGCATGGCAGCGGTGGCTGCCAGGCCACATCCGGGCTCAGGGGTGGCCAGTTCTCTCCCTCTTCAAGTGAACGGCAGAGGTGGGAAGGGTGAAGGGGTGGAAAGTATAACAGCAGCTTCGAAGGGGAATGGAGTGGGATGAAGGTGCCATGTCCCTGAGAACACTGACAGGCCTGACCACCCCTGCCAGCCTCCACAGGGTTTCTCCCACCCTGCCCAGGGCCCAGGACTCCATGTCAGCCCCTGCCCCAGCACTGCCCCAGCAGGGCCGGTCTCCAGCTCCCCACAGCCCTGCCCTGCCTGGCCATGGGCCCCGCCGAGCCAGGCATACCCATGGGCCCATGTCCCAGCCCAGCCTTGGCCTGTCCTTGTCCCCAGGGAGGTGCCCGATGCCCAGGGCTGGGGCTGCCCCCGTGCCCTGCTCCCCACTGGGGAGCTCCTGTCCTGGCCCCTGCAGCTCCTGGCCCCCAGGAGCTGTCAGCCCACACAGCACCCTGACAGCAGGGTAGAAAGAGGAAATTAAATAGCTACGGGGACCTTATCAGTCATCATTAAAGTCCCAAACACGTGATGGTCCTGCAGGAGATCATCTCTTCCGCGTTGTTCTGGTGAGGCCAGCCGTGGGACAGTGCTGAGGTTACAGCCCAGCGGCAGTGCGCTGTGCCTAGCAGAGCTGAAACTGGAGCTCTCGCATTTCTGCCTGCCGAGAGGGTCTCAATAAAAAATTAGCCCTTGATAAAATTACTCTGTAGATCACAATATCTGAGTAGTGTTGGCATAGACAAAAGCATTTCTTAGTGAAAGAAACCTGAGAAGAGGCTGGGAAAATGTAGAGGAAGGCTGGAAACTTGGCATGCCTTCAGAACAGGAACCTGTGTTATTGGAAACCCCGTTGTGCTGCATAGGTCTCACTGCAGAGAGGTAAAGCTATCGCACCCTCCTTTTACATTTGCCCAATTCCTCTCACTGTTGTAACACAGTAAATGTGTCATATTAAAATAATGTATTTTCTTATAGGAGTAAGCTGCATAAGTGTTCTTATCATGATACAAGTGCATCATCACACGATGCTGGCAGCACGTGGAAGGTCAACAAGGTTTGAAAAGGCCGGTGGCACACAGAGGTGGAAGCCTGCTAATCCATCCCATAGGGGTCATTCAGGGGAGCCAAAGAAGGTGCATGTAAATACATGCAATTGTCCCTCTAGCTCTGTGGTCAGAATTCACTTTGTGTCCTCCCTAATGCAACCTCTGCTTTTATAGTCTTACAAAATTTTACAATATTTTAGGGATGCTTATTTCTTTAAATGAGTGCAATGGAGCCCTTACTCAAAATGGTTGCCTTTATTTCTGATGCTTTTATTCAAGGTATCCACTTTAAAGTGTGTACTTTAAATTACACCATTTATAGTGCGGTACTCTAAGGCTTGTTCTGTACGTTTCTGCATATGAGAACAAACCTTCCTTTGTAAAGAGGATGGTCTCTTGGTATCTTATAGAGAGATGAACCTACTCCTAGCAGGAGCTCCTCGATCATCAGAGTGGAAGGAAGAACTAGCTACAGGATTTACTACAGAGAAAGTAGAAAGTGTGGAGAAGCAACAGCAAATATGAAAGATATGGGAGGCATGATGTCACAGGCTGTAAGGTTAGGGTGTGGAGAGCATGACAGAGCAAAGTGTGAGTGTGTGGGGCCAAGAACCAAACTGGCCTGCTGTGGCCTTTCAGGCTCTGGTGAGGAGCCCCAGATTACTGCTTCATATGGCACCCATTTCACAAGTCAGATTCACAAATATCTGCTACAATTTTATTTTAATAAAGAAATTGTGGACCTGATGAGAGGGGTTTTTTTTTGTCCCTAAATATAACATTATGATTTTTGTCAAAATATACAAAAGAACTCAAGTCCCAAATCTACTGAAAACTATCACATCTACTTAGGCAGTTCAGTACATTACTCACTGTAAGGCTTTCCAAAGAAGAAAAATCCTTAAAATGGATTATTGATAAAAAATATTAACTATACCAGACTTCAATATGTTAAATGTAAAATGTGTTCTTAAGTAAGGAACTTGTTAGTTCCTGTAGCTAGTTATTTTGTTCCTTCTTATTAACAAGGAACTGTGGTTGTATACAGCTGCTGGGTTTTTGTCCATATTGTAAAAGGCTTGTTGGTTTGCTGTTATTAGGATAAAACTGAAGAAACAATGCTGAGTGTTTCAGGTAATTTTATTCTAGACATCAAGAGGTGTTTCGGTCAGGTTCTTCACTGAATCCTAAGAAAAAGGCTTGGCTCAACTGAGTTGAGGCAAACTGTTTATAATAGTACTTTTTGTCTGTAAAGGCTTAGTAAAGTATTCATATAACATTATTAAAATGCATTTTGCAGAGTTTTAAGACAAAAGCTGCAAAATAAAACTTGTTAGACATGGGGCTAAATACATTGCAGAAAACTACATTTCATCAGAATGGGCATTGCTCAGTCAGTAAGTCAAGGAAATGTCAGCGTAGAAGATTTTACTACATAGCAAATTTCTACTAATGATAAATAGGAACTACTTGTACAAATAAATTCAATAATCTAAAACCAATGTCCACACAAGTTTAACTTCCAGTTATATTAACAAGTTTAATATATCCTGTGATAACAGGAAATACTGCCTGCATTTATGTGGTAGTGTTAAATATGGTGGGGTTTTTTTTTGATGTCACAGTAATACATGTATGGCAACAAGAATAACACCATTTTAAAATCTTTATCCATGATTGGGGCTAATTTCCAGGGATGCAGGGCATAAATCTGTATTTAAGATTCTTATAAACTCTCTCTGGACATTTGCTTTACTCTCAAAAAGCACATTTTCTGTGTTCTCTTTGCTGAGAAGTTGTTAGCTAGCATCACTATGAGCGGCTAAGAGACAAGGTGACTAATGACATTCAGCAAATAAACTGAATGCTTTTGTTATGAAATCCATTTAGTATACCCTGAATCAAGAGCATCAGTATTTTGAAAAGGCTTTGAGTCTGGTTTGTAAGAGAATAGGGAAAGAAATAATTTTCTTTAGATAGGTGGTAGTTTTCCCAGAAGTATGCAGAATAAAACATTTTTACAGATTTCAATAACTATCCAAATAAGATTATAACAAATATTTCCATGAGTGGGAGAGTTCTGACTCAACTTTCCCAGTAGGTTAGACTCCCAATATGAACTGCATGCACACTGGAGTTTTCCTCCCACTGAAAATCCTGCTCTGCATTGCCACCTGTTTTCATGTATTTTGCAGTAATGTAATAACCTGTAACCTCCTATTAATTTGGTTGAAATTGGTCGCAAGTTCTAGAACTACCTGCAGAAATCATGCCAGGCAGACAGAAAGACAAATGCTTGTTCAGGTGGCATAATTATTTAAGTTTTTTCTTCTCAGGAAAAAGGATAAATATGCATGTGACAAGATAATTTTTTGAAATTGTCTCTTCAGAATTTGGTCACAAATTGGTAATGTGTTTCTTTCAGATTTTTTCACCTTATCTTCTGCATCAGTTCTAGGCAGATATATACTTCTATATATTACGTACTGCATTTTCCACATTCTAATGTTTTACTACAAAACTTGATAGATGTTAACAGACTTGAACAAAAACGTTGCTCCAGATCAGTATGTGAGCATACATTTTAAAGTCCATTCTTTCCAAGTTGGCAATCAGGCCCTGCTCGTTTGATGACTTCCAGAGTATCAGTGTCCATGACCACTATTTGTACTTATATTCTTCTTGCCTGTTGATAAAAATAAATAGCATTTTATAGATTAATAATAAATTAAAGGTAGAAAACAAGGATTAAGAAATAGTTTTATAGTTTTCTAAAAGAAGAAGTCACCGGTGGGATTCCTTGGGATCTGACTGTTCAACATCTACAGAAAGGCTGCAAATAGCAGTGAACATAGTGTTGACAAAATCTGCAGATGGTGCAAAAGTATTCAGGATAATCAACTTGGAAGCTGACTGAGAAAGGTTTCTAAAGTATTTCAGAAATAAATTATAAAATGACCCAAAAAAAGAGCTCGGTAAATGTGGAGCGGCGCGCATAGGGAAGCTAAGCCTAACATCTATGCACAATAGTTACTTTCTTTTGCCACTCAGGAGTGGGCTCTTAAGAGACATTGTAGCTCAGGAGAGGCCAAAAGCCAAACAGAATGATCAGAAGGTACTGGGAAAGGAGCAGAAAAGAAACCATTCATTATAATTCCATATAATCCCTAAATCCATTGTACACCTATGGCTTAATCACTACATGAAATTCTGGTTGTGCAGCAGTATTAGTGTAGGAGTCAGAAAAACTAAAGAAATTCAACAAGGAGAACATTATGGAGTGACTTTAATATAAAAAGAAAAAAGGCAGACCTTTCAGTCCAGAAAGGAGAACACTGAAGTATCTTAACAGTGTATAAAGATTTGCAGAGGAAGTGAATAGGGATGCTTATTTTTCCTCACAACGAAAGAATCAGGCACTGGGCTTGAGACAGAAAGGAAACACTGTTTCAGGCAATATGTAATTAAAAAGTATAACATCCTGCCCAAGAAGGCACAAAGTGTAAAAGCAAAAAAAAAAATATTTTTCTAGTTCTCTTATGGAGCGCAGGCTTATGGATGCTATTAAACGTGATGGGTGACTCCCTGGTCAGGAGGCTTATAAAGGACTGACTGACTGCAGGAGGTTATTTCTCCCCTAAGCACTCACTTAGGCACAACCGTGTCTGGTTAGATGGGCCTTCAAACATACAGTGGATACTATCTGGAGGGAATCACGGCTTCTTACAACGTCTTCCTTTCCACAGCTGAGCATTCCAGTCTCGAGGAGACATTGCTCGGCTGTTCCCTCCCAGCGAACCCTGAGGGAAGGCAGGGCGGTGGAGAAGGAAAGGCTGGCTCTGGACACCCCGTCCGCTCCTCTTCGCCCAGCCCTTCCCTCCTCCAGTCCACTTCGTGACGGCGGCGGAAGGCGCAAGATACGCGGAGGCCCGGAGGAGGCAGGACGCCCGCAGGAGCCCCAGCACTGAACCCCTCTTCCCGCAGCAACCACCGTGTCCCGCCGCCATTTTGGGAAGTGGGGCGGACGAACTACATCTCCCAGCATGCTCGGCGCCGCGGCGCCATNCCCCGCGGCGCCATGTTCCCCCGCCGCTCCGCGGGGCAGTTCGGGCAGATAGTAGTGGCGGTAAGCTGAGACATGGCCCTGTTCCCGGCCTTTGCCGGTGCCGCCGAGCCCGGGGAGCCCCCAACCGGCAGCAGCGAGGGCTCTAGGAAAGGTAAAGTCCTGGGAGAACCCTCTTTTCCCCAACAGCGGAAACCCGCTTCCACTCGCCTCCACACGGAGCTTCTGCACCGTGCCGGCCCCTCCGCGCACCCCGTCGGGCCTGCTCCGGCCGCCGGACAGCCCGCCCTCGCCGGGACAGNGGTTCGAATGCCGCTGTCGTACCCACAAATAAAGCGACTGCCCGTGGGGCGACTTCGGGGACAACCTGGAATAGGGATATCCCCGTGAAAATGGTGCTGGCTTCTCAGGTGTGTTCAGATTGGCTTCCAGCTACCTGCTGATAGATGCCGCAGCCATGGCTGTAGAAATACTAATCTTTGAAAAATACGTGTATGTTAACTTCGTGTGTGTGGTGGAGGTTTGCTTTATGCAGAAAACGAGGGTTATCTTTTTTCCCTCCTAGCCTTGGGTAACTTAAAAAGTGTTTTCTCATTTCCTTGTTTATTAAGCCAAATTTTAGTTGTAAAGGATGTTTTTCAGAAGGTTGTGAGTGAGATTATGATTCAGCTTATCATTTTGACTCTCATGGTTGCTGTCTAGCAAGTTATACTTTTACGAAATGAGTAAAGAATCTGGTGTATTGCCATACTCTGAAGTATGCGCAGCATTTATTAATTCTATTGGGAGATGGTTTAAAGTATGCTTTTTACTTAGCAGCTTCCACCACCCTTGAGTCTGTCCATCCTCTAGACACCACAGCAAGGGGAAACTCCATTTACCTAGGCTAAATTTCTTGTATATTTGCTGTAGTCAGTATGGTGAGTTTTTGAACCTTTTAGCAATACAGGCTGGGGTTAGCTTCTTGTTCAGACCAGTTCTGCGTTACCCCCTGATGGCGTTGCAGCTGTTGATGCTCAGTCTGCCAGTACAGAGATGTTCTAGCCACATTCAAGAGCCTTTCTGGTAATGACACTTGGTGCAGGGAATAGTGGATATAGTAAAATCCCAAATTATGGCTTCTAGGAAGAGGAGCTACTCTGCCAGGCAGAGAGATACATTAAAATTCTCTAGTGGTAGGACCTTGATTATATTTTAAAACTGGGAGTTTAGCCTTCAGGTTTGTTATGCGTAGTCTGTGTCACTTCAGACCACCTGTCTGGAAGATGAAATTACACAGAAAAAGCTATTAAGACTGACTTTGGGATCTAGCTTTCAATTATTAGCACTGTTTATGAGTTATGTTTTGGTCTACTGGAAGTTTTTTCTGTGAGAATTATTGACAAAACTTTCAGGAACAAAATTTGTTTGTTTTATGTTTTAGCCAATATTGTACTTTGTTTTTAATGACCACAGTTCAGTATAAGTAATAAAAAATAAGTATTAACTCAGAACCACGTTTATGGTGGCATGTATCAAATTTCACACGTTCAGCTTCTGAGAACTTGAGATCTTGATGGGCAACTTTGGTATCTCTCTGATAGATGACTCTTTCCTCAGAGCTGATATGAAGCCAAAGTCCATCATAATTCAGAGATCATAGGGTATGTTGTATTTAACGTTGGATGCAAAACTGAGGTGTCTTTTGAAGTTGTTGAGGACTGCCTTATATTTTTACTGTAAAAGTTGAGGTAATAATGCAAATTTGCTGGTCATGTTTCATTCCTCCA
Source organism: Anhinga rufa (assembly GCA_013400875.1). Classification (NCBI taxonomy): domain Eukaryota; kingdom Metazoa; phylum Chordata; class Aves; order Suliformes; family Anhingidae; genus Anhinga; species Anhinga rufa. The sequence continues at coordinate 16,425 of VZTV01099788.1, forward strand.
ATCACGTCTGTCTCATACTCTTACAAACCTTCCTAAACCATATTTATAAATGTAAGTGCTGTCCAAAACGGAAGTATTGCTCTTCCTATCCTGCTAGATTGCTAAATTGCAGCAACCTCTAGAGTGCAAAGTAATTTTGTATATGGTTTCTTACAACTCTGTTGTCAAGCTTAATTAGTTTGGTAGAAGATAAATTACAAATTTATCAGTAGCCATACGAAACAGAGCAGTTGTAATTATTAACCCCACTCACAGTAGTAAGCATTATGCACACCATTATTTACAGTCTGAACTATTCTATAGGTAAGATGATGCAGTGATTTTTGCTCAAAGTAGATTTTCAGGATTCTGAAAAGGCTTTGCATAACTCTTAAAAATTGTCTCTGTAGACATGCACTGTAAATTTTTAACTTTTTTTGTGCTTGGGAAGGTATAAAAAGAACACCATTGGATTGCTTCTACTGTTATGTTCATGAATGTGGATGGTAGATTAGAACAATAACACGTACATGCATATTCTCACAAAAGAAGTCTTTTGTATCTTTTATTTTTTGTATTCTTTAAGAACATAAACCTGCTGTACGAAAATGATAAACTTTTTAGACATCTGACAAGAAAAAATATCAAAAAAAAAAAGAGAAAAAATAGAGTTTTAAAGTTTGGAATGTGTTTTGATGTTTGAAATGTTTGTACCCAGCTGACTGATTCACTGGATATTATTTACAAGGAGATTTGGACTTGCATGCTGTGTAATGGAAAAAATTGTTCAGTTCTTTACAGAGTATTAGGTCAGTTTGATTAAATTGTTCAGAAAATACTGCAGTTGGAGAATTCTGTACATTTCCCTAGTGTATCCACAGAGGCATATTGACTGTGCTACAGGGGTTGGTTCTTGCAGTATGAGTCTTCAGTGTTTTAAAAATACAATTTGATCTCCTCCGCTCAGGTAGAACCAGGCTACAGGCACAGTCAGGGGATTAATGTTTATGACTCCATTTCTCAAGGTGAGTTTTCCTTGGAGGCCCTAAACTAATAATTTAAAATATAAAAATAAACCTTATTCTGCTTGTGCTCACTGTTGTAATTATATTGCACCAAAGTAATGAGTGACTTCACATCTGTAAGGGAATAAGAGATACTTTCAGGTAAAGTTAAGTCAAAGTGACATCTTGGAAGTTTGTTTCTAAGAGTTAATGGTGATAATAGACATTATTTTGCTATATTTAAGGCAGATTTCCTATGGAGATGGATTTCATGCATGCTTGCTGTGCATCTGTCCACCAGCCTACTTACTCAATATCTCTCTCTTCCTCCTCAGGAGTTTTAACCTTTCCAGTCAAATTTGTTGTGGTGGAAGAGAGAAATGACAAAAGTAGAGGAAGTCTGTGAAAATCTACATTTGCTTGGAACAGATAAATCTAGATAAAGTGCCACTGCTGAGAGACAGGCTGTAACATGAATTGAACTGTTGCTGGGGTTGATAGGCTTGGCAATGAGCATATGGACATTAGTCAACAGATAAATGTCTTCAGAGATCACAGTCTGACGCAGCACAGGCTGCCTTTTGCCCGGCCGATAATTAAGGGATGTGGCAAAGTATTGTAGAGGGGTCTAGAGAACCCAGATAATTCCTGAAGCTGTGGCAGTGGTGAGGAGTGTAAAGGATGGAGGACACAACTTGGAAACCCAGGCTTCATCCTTTTGTGACCTGCAGCATTAATTTGCTGGGAGGAGGAGGGGAATGAAAATTTTGCCAACTCAATCTTTTTATTTAAGAATGTGGTTCTGTTCTTAAAACAGCCTTTTAAACAGAAAAATATAAAGATAACTGCTTTCCACTCTTCTGCCAGTTCAGGTGTGACTTCTTGTTTAAAGTGTGTTTTGTGCCTCAGGGAAATTTATATGGTTGGTCAGCCCTATGTTTTGTGTCTTCTAAAACAGCTGGAGCTTTACTGCTTTCTTTGTTTATTTTCTTCTCTGTTCATTTTGTCAATATGATCAATAATGACATTTTAAAAAGAAATGTATCAGTTGCTTTCTATTTTTCAGTTTTTAAGACTGAAGCTCTTAGTGCTGCTAAGGATCTGTATCTCCATTTGGGAGTTATTTGGCACTGTAGTGCCATAAGGCTCAAGGTTATAAAATTTAGCATACTTGTATGCAAACATTTTTTTCCTAGCTTGGGCTATCTAAAGTGTTTACACTGATGAATAATATTTAAAAAAATTCATTATCTGCATTAATCTTTGGAGGACCTGATGCTATGCTTCTCAAATCAATGAAAGTCTGTTTTGATGTGTACGGCATTTTAAAAGACCTTGTTTAACTTTTAATATCTTTAACTAACTTAGACTTTTTTCCTAATGGTCTGAATATTCTAAGTCTTGAATTCTGAATTGTGTCATCAGCAACTCTGTATGACTGAAGGCATATTTAACTTCATTCTGCCTTCAAGCTTACTTTTCAAAACCTCCCCCCAAAAAAACCAAACCAAACCAAAAGACCAAAAAACCCCAAACCAAAACAAACAAAAAACCTAAACCAAAACATAACCCAGTGTTTTATTAAAAGTGTCCTGAGTGTTAGTATTAATATATTTCAAGGGATTTTTGAACCATATGTCTTAATTCAAATCAATACAGAACTCCCTTACAATAAATTTATTTCTACCAAGAAATAATACTAGTAATTGATTTATTACAGATCACAAAGGGAAACAATAATTTATTAAAAAGAAGCGAAGCTCAAAGGCTATTTTTGTGCCTGAAGTATGTTATTGGAGATCAGGCCAAAGACAAATTAGATATGTTTTGTATTTCTGTGGAACAGATATAATAATTTTAAGGAGATCTGTCTGGCTAATAACCTACAGTTTTGTGCTGTTATGAGATGCACCTTTATACCAGATACTCTGCCAACCAGTAAATTCTTCTGTTTTGTTAGGTGGATCTGGGTAATACAACACAAATCAAAACAAAGATGGATTTTATTTTTTTAAGGGAATTAAATTTCTCCTTTAATTCTGTAAATAAAAGGCTTTATGCACAGATTAATTACATTTACTGAAATCTGGAGTGCTCTGACCATTGTACTTTCTCTGGATTTGTCTATGTTTAAGGAAGACCAGAGTGTGACCAGTGGAAAACATTTTAGGGTTGCAGTTCGCTCCTGTGTTTCTTTACACCCTGTCTTCATTACCAAAATGAGCAGGAATAATTGAATATAAGGAAGATAATTTTAAAAATCAATATCACATTTTAATAAATATGCCTCAAAAATCTCAAGCATAAAGCGGCACTTGGTATACTGAGTGACATATATTGAATTATTAACTCCAATTTGATTATGTAGTTATCGGGTGTATGAATTTATTACACTCCTGTGTGTTTTAAATATGTAATGGTTACAGAATTATCCATGAGAAACATTATTTCATGGAAAATACTAAATACAATTCTTCTAAGAAGTAATTCTGATTTTAGGTGGTTCTTAATACACCTCTGACAGGATTGAAATAAGAAATTAACTTATTGTTGCATAACACTTTATTCCCCAGCAGGGGGAACAATTATTTTGATAGGTGAGTGAAATGTTGCTTGCATATTATCCAGCATAAATCTTTCTCCTTTGAGCTCACCAAAGGTTTTGGAAGAATTCTTTGTGGTAGATTTACAGTTTTAGAATCATAGACACGTACTTAATAAATAATAATAAAGGCATTTGTGCCAGTGTGGATTAATTTAAATTAAGAGTAGATTTTTATAATATTTTAAATAGGCAAGTAAGGATCATGGTTTTAAGGTTTCAATTTTTATTCTAATTTTACATTAATATATTTTAAGTATTTTCCTAGAAGGGGAAAAAAAACCACCTCAGGTTGATTTGCAACAAAGTAGAGTAGTGTATTTGCCATAGGTTTGGTGATTCTGATTGCCAGACAGAAGGTTACAATAAGATGCATATATATTATGCAGCTGAATTTTTATTTTCCAGTCTACAGCCTACGTTTTGGTGCACTGGAAAATGGCACATGGCAGTGTTCTGCAGCATATTGGTTGGGGCGCTCCTGGGAAGTGTGTTTTGGTTCTGACAGTGCCATGAATTGTGGGTTCTTCTCTGCACAGAGGTGGAGGTTCAAGACGAGCCAGGGAAGGCAGCCCTCCCCACAGGGCCTTTTGTAGCAGGAGCAGTCTCTTGGGAAACACAAACTGGAGCTTTGCTTGATTGTACATACTTCTTGAATAGTTTAACTTAGGTTAACAAACTGTTTTATAGCCTGCTCCATTTTAAATTCTTTTGTGGACAACAGTTCAGGATATGAGATGGAAGAAAGAATTTTGGTGTGAAGAACTAGGTCTGAAAGAAATACTTTAATAAAAGGAGGATAGATGTATGGCTTGGCAGACAATGAGTTCATGCTATTTAAGGATTAGAGGTCAGTGTAGTCAAAAGCACAGACAAGAATGTGACAGGAAGAACACCGAGGCAAAAATGGTTGCAAAGAGCATGGAGAACAGGCAGGGAGACCAAATTTGTTCCTTTTGTTGTTATCCCCTGTGGTCTGGTACCAGGGTGGCTGATGTTAAATTCTGTGCTTCTGTGAAATAACATTTGTTGTTTAATATGTTAGAAAATTTCACATACTTAAAAGAATTCTAGAAATGAAATATCTGTGAAAATTGTTATAAAAGTTTTAATATCAGTAGAATTATGGCAAAAAATTCCCCTTCCACATCCTGTCAGTATCTGATCTTATTTGATGACTGAAATGGCTAAGGTCTAGATGCAGAATACTTAATGCTGATTAATATATCAAAATTAGCATCAAATAGTCTTTTTCCACAGTATTTAAAAGTCTAATTATTTCGGTGGTTAGAGAACTGAGAATCTAGTGACACGTTTTGACCTTGTATGAAACACTAGAGTATTCTTATCAGTAATGGGTATCCCTATCAATAAAATGGTGTTAAAAATATTTTCCATACAGTGAGTAAAGGTCATTTTTGTAAGTTTTCATTGTATGGGATTCATTAACTATTCCTTTCAAATAATTATGTCCTTCTGTAATTTTTTCAATTTTACTCTTTAAAGTCAAATATGTAAATAGCTATATTATAAATTGTACATAATAACAACATAAAATATATTACTATATAAGATTATGTAATTATACATATATAACATTATACCATATATAAATATATAAAGTTAAAAATTTTACATGGCAAAAATTATTATTGGGCAGGTTTGGATTTATTTTTTTTTTGTTTTAGCAGTGTATAGAACCATAGAATGGTTTAGGTTGGAAGGGACCTTTACAGGTCATGTAGTCCAACCCCAGGTTGCTCAGAGCCCGTCCAACCTGACCTTGAATGTTTCCAGGGATGGGGCATCGACCACCTCTCTGGGCAACCTGTGCCAGTGTCTCACCACCCTCATTGTAAAAAATTTCTTCCTTATATCCAGTCTAAACCTACCCTCCTTTAGTTTAAAACTGTTACCCCTTGTCCTGTCACAACAGGCCTTGCTGAAGAGATCATCCTAATCTTTCCTATAGTCACCCTTTAAGTACTGGAAGGCTGCAATAAGATCTCCCCACAGCCTTCTCTTCTCCAGGCTGAACAACCCCAGCTCTCTCAGCCTGTCCTCATAGGAGAGGTGCTCCAGCCCCCTGGTCATCTTCGCGTCCCTCCTCTGGACCCGCTCCAACAGGTCCACGTCCTTTCTGTGTTGGGGGCTCCAGAGCTGGATGCAGCAGTCCAGGTGGGGCCTCATCAGAGCGGAGTAGAGTGGCGTAGAGTAGAGCATATAATATATGTTATACATATATATAATATGTATAAAACATATTATCTGCTTTCAGTATGAACTTTAAAGTATTATTATAAAACGGGGTTTTTAAAGCTTAGATTGATATCAGGGGAAGATTCCAGCTCCTAAAAATTTTACCTCATTAAAGCCTAGTGTTCTGCTAAATGGAAATTTTATGGACTGCCTTCTGATATGGTAAATTATCATGTATGACTTAGTGACATTTGCTGCGAATTTAGCTGTCTGCTGACTAGGTTAACTCCCAGCTTTAAGAAGCACAGCAAGCTAATTTGTATTGATCTCACACTTTTCTTTACCTGCAGAATTGGACTGGCTTAGTAACCCAAGCTTCTCTACAGAAGATGCACTATTACTGCATCAGCGCACCACAGAAGTTGCAAATCTCATCCCTGAAAAGTCACCACTGATAAGGTAGAATGTACTTCAGTATCTTTTAAAATACCCTCTTTCTTATGTCCTGCTTACCTTTTGTTACATGAGACCAAGATCAGGAGCTTTTAGGGTGCTTTTTGTTCCACTGTTCAGTATTTTAAAAAGCCTGAACTGAGTCATATATATAAGTATGAATAATGCTTCCATGTCCTTTAACTTAAAATAATGAGAAATTACACTTATGCAATTACATTCTAATTTCTTTTTCTCACAGCTGCATTTAAATCATTGTTATTTCAGAATGAAAGGGAAGTAAGTGATCATGATTCTTTATTAGTTTTTGAATCTCCTAAGTGACCCTTGAAATAATGTAAAGATTAAGAGTCATCGTTGTGATTTCTCTGTGGAAACCAGTCCAATCGGCCATTTCACAGTTGGATTTTTTACTTTTAAAAAACTGGTTAAAGATGTAAATTAATGAAATATTGCATGTATCAAGTTGCGCGGCTGTGTAGAACATGCTGATCACTGAAGTGGGTGATTATATTCTTTTACAAAAGTGAGCTTTAAGCAGCCATGTTTGCTGAAGAACTAGTTTTAATACCTTCACTAGAATAGTTCCTCTGCTTGGCATAGCTATACTATAACTAACACTTAATAATTAGTGGTATCGAGTTGCAGTAACCAAGTTCAAAAACTTAGTCACTTTTCATTTGATACAAGCTCCTGTGTTTATGATGACTCTTGGTGTTCATGATAGAGAATGTCTTTATAATAACCATCATGGCTGGATACCTCTTCTTGTATACTTTTCTTACATTTACATGTATTGTGTGTTTGAAGTGCTATCACTGTTCTGTTTGTCAGTCAGATATTCTGTTTATATTTCTTCAAATCTTTTCAAGACTTTAATGTCATAAAACTAAGGAATTTACAAATTACCATTCAGATAGAATGACTTAGTAAACCCACCATATTTCATTAATCTTTGAAAAAGAATTTGTCAGAAAATAGGGTACTGAAAAATGTTTATATTTTTGCCTATTACTAGGGTACATCCTCAGTTCAATAAAATCTCATTACTCCAACATAGTTGGTGGTTTTTTTTGGGGGGGCTGTTTTGTTTCTTGGTTTGGGGGAGTGTGTATGTGTTTGTTTTAAAGGCCTGCTAATGGTTCTTCCATAGCTTCTTTTGGCTTACGGCCCTTAAATAAATTGTGCAAGATTATTTTCTGAGGTTTCTGAAACACTGTATTTTCTTTTATTGACATATTAGGAATACTGAGACTTGTTGCTTCTTTCTTTTACTGAAAAATTCCAGCAAAACTGTTTAAAAAGAGCTTGTGCTTTAATTAAGGGTTAGAGAAGACCACCGTTATTTCAGCTGATCATTAGGCATGGGAGTGTATGTACTATGTACAATCATATACATGAGACTTGTCAAAACTATCTGTACTTTGTGTGATCTCTCAGTAAGTCAGTTGTCTGTTGCATGTAATATTTGTTATTACGTTATATTATGTGATAACATTAATTCAGTAGTCATTAAAAAATGGTTCTTTGAGAGCTGAGATTTGAATTTCTAATCTGGAAGTGATTTTAAAGGTATGCTTTTGATATTTCTTACGTAAATCACAAAGAAACAAGGAAAAAAGTGCAGACTTTTTTCTTTCGCAGGTCACCTTGAAAGATTTCTCCTCGTTTTAGCTTGACCTAAATTGTCTTAGTAAAGTTAAGAACTTTTAATAGCTCAGCCATCTTCTTTAATTTGGCAATGATAATAAATGTATATTTATACAGATCACACCTCAAAATGCCTTTGACAATTAAAACTTTAAGACTGGTTGTCAGTAATTCCAGCAGCTGAAAAAATAGATACTTGTTATTTAATGCAAATGTATATCACTTTCACTGTATGTGTTGCTGCTAACTCTCTTCTCCAAAAATACAGGGAGAATAAAGGTAAAGGATAAAATGATTCTAAACTTTATTATGTTGGTATTTCTTTACAGTTTTACTACTTATATAGATACATATACTTGTTTCCAAGCAGGACTACTTCAAGATCAGAGTTGTCAGGGGAAAGTGATACAGATGAGAGTCTGAAACAGTCAAGTAAGAAAAGGAAAAAGAAAAAGAAAAAGCATCACCACTATAAGAAGACGAAAAAGAAAACCAGAGGGGACTCCAGTAGCAGTGAATTGGACCCAGACACTAAGTACATCAAGGATAAAGCCACAAGAAGTTGCAGAAATCATGAAAAGGAAGTAGCAGCAAAGTATGTATTTACTAATACTATGCAAGATGTAAATTCATTGTGTTCTTGCACATGTTTCTTCATCTTTGATTTAAATTCTTGCCACTGGTGGGTAATTTTTTCTAAGCTGTATATGACTAAACCTGCATTCAAACCAATGAAAACAGAATTAGAAACACTTGTTTAATCATATCTGAAAAACTGTGACTAAAATATTCTGTGATGTACTGTTCTGCAGAACAAAGCATGGGAATGAAATGTATTTTTAAAGACACGTAGAGTCTTACATTGAGTTTCTGTAAGCATCTTGTTTCCTTTCATGGATCTTTGATTTACTGGGGGAGTTTGGAGGGGGATTGCATTAAATGTTATTCTTAATTAGTGCAAAAGTCTTAACATACAGCTGTGTTTGCCTTGTGATATAACTTCCTCCTCACAGAGATAACGTTTTCTCTTTTTTTCATGTTAAGACAGTTTGTTGTATGACTTAGCATTTCTTTTATGTCCAGCCATTTATTGTTCTATGCTGCGTGCTTCATACTTCTTGCTCATGGTACATCTAGATGAGTATTGGAACAATTGAAATTGTTTTGCTAGATCTTTTTTGCTAATTCCAGGAGCCCTAAAGTATTGTGTAATTAGTGGAGATGTCATTTTTATATGGAACAAGAAAATAGGTATCTAGTGACTAGCATGATCTTTGGGCAGTAAAAGAGGCTCTGTGAACACAGTGAGTATTCAGGTTTGGCATACCTAGCTGTGCTTTTCTCTGTTGGTTTTTGATCATTTCATTCAAAGTGGCCCAATGTAACTGGCTGTGTAAGTCACCTTTCCCTGTTTGCTCACATCATGTTTGCTCAGTTGAGCAGCCATTTTGCCACTCTTTGATTCCTTAGTTTCTGTTTTTTCTTTAGCATCAGCAGCTCTGGCTCTAATTCACAGCACTGCAGCTGTTCCTGGGGACAGAGTGAGGATTTGTTGACATTGAGGAATCATTGTTACAGCTGGATGTAGTCCAGGCAGTCCTTGACTTTCCCTCAATTTACTACTTTTCCAAAGGCAGACTTACCAGGAGCTGGGAGCATAAGCTCGTGGGCATGTCTCTGTGCCAAGGGCTCATAACGTTGTTTCCCTGTGGAAGAATAGCGGTGGTACCAGAGGAGTTGTCTGCCACTAGCCACCTCACCACCTCCCTTATGAAGACTGTTGTTGGCTTGTGGTGGCGAAGGTTTACTTGGCTGCGAGGAAGTGCAGTAAAAATCATTGGGATGCTAAGACCATCCTGCTCTGCCCAGTCACTCTTGTCGTGGCTGGAAGGGTGTCTGGGCTGGACGGAATGTGCTGAACCTGGTTTGTCAGCTGTTTGCTAGACTGGGCCAACCAGCCAGTGCATTGCCCAAATGAAAGGGTTGAAGTTCTTTCAGGGTGTCTATTTATTTGTAACATGAATTCAGGTTGGAAATTCAGTTCAGAGGCAGGTGGCAATTTCTGCTTAAGTTCATTTGTATAACTGTAATCCATAAGGCACTTTGCACACTATTTTATGAAATGCATGGGTATAATTACAGCTAATCAGCATAATCCTCTTACAGATTATCTGCCTTTAGTAAGATGCTACAATTAAGAAAGACAAAAGTAAATTTTAAAAGTAGTAATATATGGCTTTTAGATTATAGTTTACCAAGCAATTAATTGGTTAAATCTGGTTATTACCTTTCATAATCCTAAATCCAGTTTTTGGAAGTGCAAGGACTGTTTGTGTTTTGTTTTGATGGTCATATTAGTGCATTTCTAATTGTTTCTTTCCCAGCATGTGACTGACTTTACAATGATGGATCATGTATCATGACTTTGAGTAAATTAAGTTATTTTGAACTACAGAAATTTAATGTTTCCGGGTTTTGTAAATGCTGAATATATTCACCAATGTTTAGAATATACTTCTTTTCTTCAGTCTAGATAAGAAAACATCAAATGTTACCAGCAGTCGCTTTGTTTGGCTTGATGATATCCAGGCTTTCACAGCAGAAACCTTCAGAATAGACAAGAAACCAGACCCTGCAAACTGGGCCTACAAATCCCTGTATCGAGGGGATATAGCAAGGTATGATGTGTTGGTTTCTGTGGTATTCAAACTATCACAGAGTCACTATCTCAAGATTCATTAACTTGAGCCTGGCTGTGAAACTTTTATGTAGAGGATGAGAAAATAAGATAACTGAATGGTTTATTTCAAAATTTGACTTTGCATTAGGCAGAAATATTTTTAAAGGTGAAAGATGCCAAGAAATAATGGGAATAAAGTGCATGATTTCCATTTTTTCTAAAAGCATTCTCTGCATAGTAGACTGCAGGCATGTGAACTTGTAGAACTGCCATCTGGAGGTAGCAGCATGGGGCAGATGCAAAAGCATGGTTTTGAGGTCAGAAATCTCGGGTTCTGTTTACAGATCATCGCTGGGCAAGTGCCCCTTTTGATCTCTGTTGTTCTGTTTCTGTGTCTGAAAGGGAAATGAAGGTACTGATTATTTCATACTAGATTTGGCAAGAGGCTTACTTACTTGAGTAGTTTGATATCCTTGCAAAAAAACAAAAAAAGGTAACTACTTTCTTAGCAAACAGACTCTGTGTTAGATCCCCCAGACATTGTACCAAAGGGTATGTGTCTTATGCATTGCTACATTTCAAATGACTATAGATGAAATTGCGCATTCAGCATCCTTAGCGGGTTACTGGTACTATGATGACCCTTCAGAACATTTCCCTGCATTAACAGAGAAGCCCCTATAAAGGAGCCTACACTGGGCTCATGCATTATGTATGTACACTTACTTCTTGATGTTCTCAAGAAGAATTGTTTACTATATAGAGAAAGTAATTATTTGTAGAAGAGGGAAGATATATGTGTTTTATTTTTGTAGTGTATATACCTTTGCAGTGAAATTGCCTGGTTACAATCCGTTCCAATTTTCTGCCACCTTTGGATTGTCAGCTTTTGTTTGAGACAAAAATTGTTATTTTAGCATTGCATGTCACTAAGTGTGCCACTGAAATTACATTCTCGGTAATATTTTCAGATGGTATTTTCCTTTCTTAATCCATAGGATTATTGTGGCCTTTATGAACCTGGTCTCTCTTTCCTCTCCACTTGCCCCCTGCCCACTTCTTGGCATATAAAACAGATAGATGTTTAGGGAGACAGAAAGATATTACTGGACTGAACTACTGGTGTCTGATTTTTCAGTTTAAAATAGTCTCATCTAAATAGCCTTCAACAATGCTGTCTGTTGTTCTTTCTCCAGGTTTGTCTATGTGGCTTAAAATGATAGGAAAAAAATTTTCTTCTGCTGAGTATGACAGATATTGTTGAACTCAGAGGAAGTGTAGTATGATAATAAAAGTTTTGATGGCACTGAAAAAAATATATAAATTGAAGTCTTAAATAAGGAGAAAGTTACCAAGTTCCTACACTTTTGAAGGTCTATGCATACATTATTTGGGTCAATATGAATTAAAGTACTTCATCAATGCTTTCTTTCAAAAAGGAGGTATCTTTTCTAACATGTATTTTAGAAGATATTTAATTGTGTTTTTCTTTCTAAGGTACAAAAGGAGAGGAGAGTCCTGTCTTGGTATAGATGCAAAGAAACAGTGTATAACTTGGGACGGTTCTGCATCAAAAAGGAAGCAGTTACAGAGGCGACCTGAACGCTACTTCACAAAGAACAATGTGAAGATGCTGAACACAGATGGCATTCCTGTTTGCAATAAAAGTTCTCTCTCTAACCCTACTGCTTTTATACCAGTTTTCCAAATGGAAACTGATGATCCTTCCGACACAACGGAGGTAAATCCTCTTGGGATTTATGATCCATCAACTACAGTGTGGCTACAGGGAAAAGGGTGCAAGAGTGCAGACCATGAGCCTGTAAATATGCAGCA
>VZTV01099795.1:0-16477 GCA_013400875.1 Anhinga rufa
ATAAACATATTTAACTATCAAACAGATTATTTAGTAGTGAATAGAATTAGGAGGAAAAAGCACAGATTGTAGGAGGATGAGTTTTGGGAAGCACGAGGAAGTCACTGCAGACTGAGATAGCCGAACTGCTGGTTTTGGTTGCAGCAAATCTAAGAAAAGGTTGACAGTGAAAAGCCAATTTAATTCTAGAAAAGAAGACTCTTCCTGTGCCATCACCTGTATTTGGCACATGCGGGTTAATAAACGTCTTCCCTCTATGTATACTCAGGAGAGGTATTCCTTAAAAATAAAATATATTTCTGCACCCCCATCCCCTAATTTCTTCTTGTTCTGTAAAAATGAAGCCAGAACAGAAGTGTATTTTACCTTTGCTTAGAGCGACATAATTGGTAGGATATATGATGCAAATAAATTGGCTCAAATTTTCACCTAATGTACCCCTGCTTCAATTCTCTTGCTGCCCTTGTGAACTGTAGTTATTGTTCTTGCATTGTAGTTATCTTTGAAGAGGCAGGGTTGCCTGTGGCAGTTGCGGAAAAATCAGAAGAAAATTTAAATGATTAATTAATGTAATCTAGTGTCTGTTTTACCAAAGGCTTTCAGGGACTTATTTAGCTCGATTAATGAGAGAAATTCCAACAGCAGGTTTTTAGAATAGGTTTTTGAAGAGTATAAATGACATAGGTGCTGGAGGGAAAATGATCTTACACCTCTTAATATTAAGCCACCCACTGAATTAGTACTGAGGAAAAAAATATTCTTTTAAAGCTTTTATTTTTTATTTCGTTATTATTTAGTACTTGTAAAAATCAACTTAGTACACATTTTCTTTGAAGTTGTAAAGGACAGAGGACGTAAATCTCAAATACAGCTATTGGCTAAAAGTGTACATGTTCCTAAAAGTAACTGGGCAAAATCATGGAAGAAAAACTGATCTGAAAACTGAATCTCTGCTGGGAGATACTGAATACAGGTACCACCTTTGGGGCAGGGAGTCCACGAGCCTGGGCAAATATTCCTGGAAGTTTTCAGTATGTGCTTGCACTGCTTCTATACTCTTCCGCTGGAGCGAGAGCTAGGGTGTGAACTGACCTCTAGTTCAACCTGGTGTAGCTGTTTTACATGTTTTAGGATTCAGAAATACATGTAACCGAATGAAAAAGATGAAAGAAGTAAAAATGTTGAGAAACTTAAATTTTTGAAATGTTTTATTTTCATCCATTTAAAATGGTTGTTACCATGCTTAAATTAGGAAACAAACACTGATGAACTAAAATACTGTTATTTCATACTATTAAAGAAGGAGTTAGGTTAGGTGGGACTTCTGAAAGTTATCAAGTTCAATTCCTTGCTCTGATCATGGCTGCCATCAAAGTTAAGGCCTTGCTTAGCTGAGTACTGAAAATGTCCGAGATCATAGATTTCATAGTGGTTTTAGGCATCTTGTTCTTGGCCTTAAACAATTCCCTTGTGAAAAATCTTTTCCCTGTATGGAGCTGGAGTTTTGCTTGCTGGCGATATTTTTGTTTCAGAAATACACAACGAAATGTTTTAATACTTCTGAAGCATTTGCAGGGTTTTTTTTTTCAAAAATCTATTAATTGATTATTTCCAGCAAATTTTTAATGTAAGGCATACTAGCAGTTGCTATTGAAGAATGTCATCAATTCCTGTCCAGCTGTAATTATGTTATTTAACATCAGTGAAGATGTTTGCCAGCCCAGAAGTTACAGCTGTCTGTGGGGATCCAAAATGTCTTGTGTTGAGGTAACAGGATCCTAGAGTGGAACAGTGACCAACACTGAGAAAGGCAGTTTTGAAGATCTCTCTGTGTCTTAATTTTTTTTTGGTAGCCTCAAAACTGTGTCGAGTTCAATGCAAACGCACAGGCTTTCATCCCCATTCATCCTTTTCTCCCCACTCCTCTATAGATCATGCTAAGCAAAATAGTTAAGCAGAGAAAAATTCATATACTGTAATTCTATAGCAGAGGAATACTGTAGTTTTTGAAATTAATACTAAAAAGTGAAGGTTTGCACTGTGTTGTATAATCATAGAATGATGTAGGTTGGAAGAGTCCTCTGGAAGTCTGTGGTCCAACTTCACACTCTGAGCAGGGCCAGCTTAGGTAGGTGAGGTTGCTCCCCTGTCCAAATATAGAAGGCTCACCTATCAAAAGTGTTGCTGAAACATAAAAGTAGATTGCCACTTATTTTTCTGAGCTGTCTCTTGTTAGAAGAGTTTTTAGCGGCCAGAAGTTCAATGACAAAATGAAAAAATGATGAAAAAGTATTTTTCAGCATATTAAAACTGTGAACACTTTACACGTGGCTATATGGACTAGAGCTAAGAGCATTAATTTAAAAGATGTGCTAACTATCCTTGCTCTTTCAAGATCAAGGGCAACAATATTATACACACCAAAGGTCCAGCTGACAATCAGGAGGCCAATATAACAGTGACAGCATACAGAATTGGAGGTAAACAGATAAAGGAGTAAGAAAGCTAGAAAATGGAGGGCTAAAAATGAATCCCCAGGCAATCTGAATATATGAGTCAGAGAAGGGAAGGAAGGAGGATGACTTGCAGAGGAGAACTAAAGTATGGAATGAGAAAGTGTGGTTTTCAGGGTAACTCTGGCGTGACTGTGAAAAGAGGGATTGAGACGTGGAATTTCACGGGGACTCATTTCGAGGTCATGAGTCACAGCAGAAACCCCCGAAAAGAAGACAGCCATTGAACTGCCTCCTCATTACCAGTGACTACGAAATAAGCGGAGCAGTTCCCAGGGGAGGCAGTTAACCCTCGGTGGGTCTCCATGTTAGCAGTATCCCCAGATTCTCAGTGCATCAGACCTACTGTGCCGGAAAGAGAACTAATCCACTAACAATTTGTGTAAGCATTATGAGCAGCAAAGTTGTATTTTATGTCTTATGTTAGTACATAGCTTCACCAAATTAGGGCATGTGATAAGCCTACATTTTTAATATCAAGAGGTTTCAATAAAAGTGAAGAGGAAAGAATCTTACTCTTTTAAAGCTTGCATAAAATACTACATTTGAATACAAAGCAACTGCTTCCGTGAACATAAACCAGCCCCAATGCACGAAGGAGGTTCGTTATTCAGCCCAAGAACACTCATGCACAGCTCATGAATGCAAGCACAAATGGCATCCCCTATGGCTTTTGTTTTAGTGGAGCCTCTGGCAGCAAGAGGTCTATTTCTTCATTAACTGTATATACGTCTTGATTTATCCTTGTTGGCGAGCTAGCCCACTTTATTCCTTATATTGTGAAATGCACACAGTATCTTGATTACGGTTATGATAGAGAAGTGACAGTTTAAACAGCCTTTAAATAGCGTCATCGTATTCATAAATGGCAACAGGTTCTTTCATCACTTTTCTGTAGTTTGTAAAATGACCGTTGTCCTCTTGGTTTGTATCGGGGTGATACCTACCAGGGCAGCAAAAGATGCTGTGTTAATTTTCACTGGTGTGTATCTGTCGGTGATAACTCTCTAATTGCTTATGCTCAGATACTAATGCTTTAGTGCAGTCTGTCACCGGAGAAGCTTATGATTCATTGGCGAGAGAAATGTGTAAGCTGTGTCCAAAAGCTGG
Organism: Anhinga rufa; assembly: GCA_013400875.1. NCBI lineage: Eukaryota > Metazoa > Chordata > Aves > Suliformes > Anhingidae > Anhinga > Anhinga rufa. The sequence continues at coordinate 3,624 of VZTV01099795.1, forward strand.
TAGAGTGCAAACCACAGCGACGCAGCAGCTTTGTTGGGGCTGAAAGGAACCTTGGGACTTCTGCTGACAGAGTTACTCCCGGCAGCGGTACAGATGCCATAACGGAGCGTTATGCTGACATTTACCAGGTAGTTGGGTAGTAGTTGGTTATACTACCCCATACTGGCTTTCATGTGATTTGTCCAGGCTGGAATGTTGTGAAGACTGTGTTCAACTCCCACGAACAACATGTATCCTGAAAACGCGTCTGAGAGGGAACTCTGCTAGATTGGTCATGTGTTGCCAATTCAAGCAAAGATAAAGCATTAAAATAATCAAACGGTAAAATGAGAAGAGTGAGCTGTTGGCATTTGAGCTTATTAAGGGTTCCCAGACTCTTGTCTGCCAAGAACCCTGAGCAAAAAGATGATGCAGTCTCGAGTGATATTAGTAGCTAAGCTGAATACATCTGATCCCCCCGTTTTTGGGAACCCTGCCTGTCAGAAATGATGGATCAAACAAGCACGAGGTATTGATGGTAAGGGAACTCCTTGCTTTAAGAGCAAGTGGCACTTCAAAGAAAGTAGATGGCCGTACCACTGTGATTCGGGGTGCCTCAGCCAGGTGCCGTGTCGTCACTGGAACTAGTCACCTCTGAAGATCTTTGGAGACCAATGCAGCAAACTTAACTGAAATGTCTGTCGCTCCTTATTGACTGTAGATATTTCTGGAGGATGAGCAAGTGCTCCTACATGACAAATATGCCTATTAGCTTCCTGCAGGGGCTGAGAAAATAATAAGTGAAAATTACTCAAATTGTTTTGGGCTTGTGTTTGTACGTTGCGTTGCTCTCTTTGTTTTTCACTCTGAGTGGTAAGCACGCTGAACGCTTGTTGTGGTGTTTCTCAGATTTTATTTGTCTAGCTGAGATTTGTATTTGTATAGTGCGATTTCGCCGCACATCCACGCTAGTCCTTGCTGCTAGAAAAAAGCGGAAAAAAATTTAAACACCACCATATCCCTGCTTTTAGTCTTAATTGCTTTCAGTTAGATCAAAGACTGCCTACTAAAAGAAAGAGAAACTTCCAGTCCAAATTAAAAAAATCTTCCCGGACTTATCATCAAACCCCAAAGAAACATCAGTTCTCTTATTTTTACTTTCTTCTATTTTCCCAATATTTACAATCCTTCTCATGTTTCTATTTACCTTTTTTTTTTTTTTAAATCCTTGCATTCTTTTTGATGTTTAGCTGCAGAAACTGACTTTTCAGAAATTGTGGCTGTTTCAGTATGGTAAAAATGTTTTAGTTTTAATACTGTAGCTGCATACATGATTTTAATATAGCAGTATACCTTTTTATAGCTTGCAGTTTTTCTGTGCGTTTATATTGAAGAAGCAAAAGTCTGTTATGTCTTATTATTAAAAATGAAACTTTAAAACATTAATCCACCCAACAGATAAAGAACCCTGCAAAGCATTTGATGTTACTTGCAAAAATAATGTCAGTAGTGTATCATATTTAGAAGAGCATTTTATGTGTTTCTCTGTTTTATGATCTATAACACTGCGTTGTTTTTTTTCTAAAGCTTCTGTTGGATCCTTCTTGTTGAGATCATTTAGCAACTTGGTTTCTTGTGTCCTTACAGGTGCAGAGTGACACTTTTCACTGCTGCCTATTTGAAAATTTTCTTACGTCTCATCTTCATGATCCTGTAATTATGTTGGATCAATGTCTGATTGTGTGATAGCTTAATGTAAGGATCATCTAACTCAGTCCTCCTCTAATGGGCAGAAGCAGATGCTTTATTTGATATAGGGTGATATAAACCTTTCACCCATTTTTATTATCTCTTTTATTATATTTTTGTATGGTAAATATGCTGGACCTGTTTTGATATACTGCTGAGCTCTGTATCATACATCATTTAAGTAGTTACCAAGCCTTGAAGACATTGAGTTACTGTTTTAGAATTTTTCTGAGTGAAAAGATTTTTGTTTTACATTGTTTTTAAGGTACAAGTTATTTTGATAATTCTTTAATAAAATAAAGTTAAATTTAATATAATGTCCTTCATCATTATTGATACTTTGTGATTGTAGTCTCCTAGCAACAGAAAAGAAGGCAATTTGATAAAAATAGTTAAGTATAAAGGAATCTGCTTCTCCCTACTTATTAATTTCAAGCTCTTAGTAATTGGAAGAACTGCAGTCAAATTTAAAGAAAAAGTCTTTACTCCTAACTACTTTGTCTATTTTGTCAATACTTTTTAGTGGAGAAATGGTAAAAATATTTATTTTTTGATCCCTGCAGTCCAGCTGTGCAGGAAGAAATGGTGAATTTTGCTAACAAGGTTGAGCTTAAAGAGAATTTTAAATCACATAATACCAGGTCATCCATGCTGTCAGGTCATCCTAGCCTTGTGAAAGGTGAAACAGACTCCCAGAATAAATACTCCCCCTGTCCTGGGGAGCATCTGTCTTTAGTGGTCAGTGGTGACTGTATGTTAGCTCATCCCTCACCGTGTTTTCCCTTTGTGGTTGTTGTAACTTGGGTCAGTGGTCGATGAGTTCATGTCCACTATAGACAAGAAACTCCATCCACAGACTAGGTAAGAGATCAGTCCACACAGCTGGAAACAGACTCTAGGTCTCCATGTCTCCATCCAGGTGCCCCATCTGCCAGACCAGAAGTCCTTAATCTATAGCTGATAAGCACCATTTTGCCTTTGAGACTCTGATATAGCTCACAGCAATGATTAGAGTTTGTGCCGCTATGATTGAAGTGGATCGGGGGGTGAGGGATGATGTTGCCTGTGGCATGTTACATTGCCAGTATTGTTGCCCTGGGCCTGCAAAGATTCAAGGCCATTTGCTGTTAAACCATGCTTTGTTTCTGATGATACATGTCTACCAGTGCATTGAGGGTGCCAGAGCAGCGGCCCAGGCTGCCCAGAGAGGCTGTGGAGTCTCCTTCCCTGGAGCCATTCCCACCCCGCCTGGACGCGGTCCTGTGCCCCTGCTCTGGGGGTGCTGCTCACGCAGGGGCTGGACGAGGGGATCCCGGGGGTCCCTGCCAGCCCCCACCGCTCTGTGATTCTGTGATTTAGGCGGGATATAAGGAAGACATTTTTTACACTGAGGGTGGTGAAGCGCTGGAACAGGTTGCCCAGCGAGGTGGTTGATGCCCCATCCCTGGGAACATTCAAGGTCAGGCTGGACAGGGCTCTGAGCAACCTGGTCTGGTTGGGGATGTCCCTGCTCAGTGCAGGCGGTTGGACTAGATGGCCTCTAAAGGTCCCTTCCCACCCAAACCGTTCCGTGATTCTATGATTCTGTGATTATTTATCATAATGTCACAACTCTTACAGAGACAAAAATGTGTATTTAAAGTACTAAATGCATTTAAAAAATTAAACCTATGCACAACCCCAGAATTCTTTTCCCCAGACAAGTGCATGGCTTTACATATCCTCTTTTCCAACATCAGTTTCCAACATCACTTTCTACCTGTTTAAAAGAAAGCTTCTAAATTTCCTTTTATACCTGTGCCTTATAATGTCCCTGTACTCCTGATTTCTGACTCATTCTCGAGTCAGAAAGACCCATTCTCGATGTCGGTCTTGACATTCATTTGATTAATTTCTACTATGTCATTACTCTATTAGGATTTTAGATCTGGCCTAATCGGCCTCGTGTTTTCACTCTGTCTCTAACCAGTACATGATCTCTGCATCATGGATACTTGTAAGCATTATTATTAAAACTAAGTTAAACTTGCATTTAAAAGCAAATACTATTTTAAATGAAGCAGAAGAAGCACATAAGAAGACATAATCGTTTAATTTAATATCTATAGTTACTGTAAGCTTTTGGTAAGTTGCTGTAAGCTTGAGGATAGTGTAAAAAGTTACTGTCAATAGACTTGGATGCTAGCAACATTGTCTTCATCTCTCAGCTTCATAACATTTCATGTCATGCTTCATTTGAGTGGCTTTTTGGTCTTGTTTTGCCTTTTTTTTTAAAATAAAGGCACATAACCTACTTATTGATTCAGAGAGCAAATTTTTTAATTTATGGAATGTCACTTTGTCGTTGTTTACACCTTAGACACTGATTTTCTCTGTACCAGTAAAAATTCCAGTTTCTAAAGATGTTTTAGGTGAGTGTACCAAGTAACACTGTTAAAATTGGGGCAGGCTATGTGAGAATCTATTCCTTCTGCATATCTGGGCAGTTCAGAAATCGTTCTACACTTTATAAGATGCTGTCTTGAACCATGAGAGACATTTCAAAGAACTTTCCCCTTCTCACAGGGGTATTTGCGTAATCATCTTTGCTGGAACAAGTTCCTTTGGCATGCTAATGAATTCTCAACTCCAGGAGGTTCTTTCTACAAAGTTGCTTTACATCAGATTTAATGCTGTTAAAAGCTCACAAGAAAATTTAACCCACAAAACATGTGCCACCATCGTTTATGCTGCTTCATGAAAATGTGACAGCACGACATGAAGAGATGATTGACTAAGATAACTGTTTATATAGTGTGAAGAGGAACAGGCTAAGCTGTAACCTTCCTCTCTTGGATATAAGCAAAGCCCTGGGATGATGCCATTGGAGGTCCACATTAATTACCCAGTAATGATCCAAGAAGAGAAACAAAGAATTTTTGAGAGATTATAAGGGATGTTGGATATCTGTAGTTTTATTTTTTTTTAAATTAAATATTAAGCTTTTCTGTCAACTCTTCTTGTTTGCCGACTTTTATGTTTTCACAGTTCTGCTTTTTAATGGGTCATCTTGGGGTATCTTGAGTCCCTGGTCACAAGGGAAACATAGAGTGGCTTGAAAACATAGCCCTTAGAGGAGAACTAGGGCCTGACGGAGCCAAATTAAAATTGCCATGAAATAAGAGTTCGAATTTTTTTCTTTTTTTTTTTTTTTGTATCTTCTCTGCAAATTTCCTCTCTGAGATAACAGGAAAAATGTAAAGTCTTCTGGCCACTGTGCAACCATGTCCTGGACCTTGTTTGTTTTCCTTCTGGCTGCGACTCCTGCATGCTTATGGTTTCAACTGGAGGTGTCAGTAGCTGTTGTGCTTAATCTGTTGGTTGGGATATTTTATAAAGGTGCAACGAAAATGGATCTGAATCCTCTTAGGATCCTGCACAGATGACTGAAACTTAATCTCTCAAAGTATGTGATAGACTGGGTTGATGTGCATTAGCAATACTGCCTAGTGGAAACTGGTTGAGTAGCCATCGTGGTGAAACCCGCACGTAGTTAGTGGTCAAACCTTTTGCTGTTTTGAATATGTTATTTTCAGTAAGGAAAACAGCACTTTCCCATGGGCATGCTAAGAATATCGAATGCTGCAGCATTCAACAACATGTTTAAGAGTGATAAATACTGTAGAGATGTTGCCTAGTGAGTTTTCAAAGGGATGTAAACATCCATTTTGATTTTTATGGAAGTTATGCATGCAAATACTTTATTTTTGAACATCCATTCCGTAAATTCTTTTAAAAAGTTGCCAAAAGGCTTACTTTCAGTAATAATTCTTAATGGAGAAAAAAAGCAACAGTGCTATTCCATCATCAGAAATAGTTCCTGAAACTGCTCTACGTCATTGTTAAGATTACATGAAGAATGATACATCTGTTGATGATGATGAGAAGGACGTGGAAATAGCGAAGAGAAATAAAGGTCAGCCAGAGAAATGATTTTGAAGCTGAAAAGCAAACCTTATGATGTGGGTCTTGAAAAACTCAAATTTTAACTCTGTGTGAAGAGAAGCTGGATAGGCAACTCTCCTTGTGTGTGGGCACTTTTATGTGGAGAAGGTTCCTGCTAATGAGTGGCATTTTAACTTTGCAGAAAAAAGTGTAAGATAAAGACTGGAGTTGATGATAGAGAAATTGATCTCTAAAACAAGGGTTCGTTTGCTAGCTGCAAAGATCGTTGAGGAATGGAGCAACTTCCTGGGGGACTATTACACTTCTAGTATCTGGAGTCTTTAAAATTAGTTTAGGTTTATATTTCAAAAGCTTCAAAATAGCTTTAAAAAGCTATTTTGGGAGAAGTTAGTTGACCTGTGTGTGCAGAAGACATTTTTAATCTCGTAGTTCTCTTGTGCAACCTCTTGCATGACAGATTTTGAGCACAGAGGATTGCCTATGTTGCCCTCAATGTGTTAACAGCTTCTATGTACTGTATTAAAACAGTTCTTATAATATTATTTTTAAGGGTGGATGCAGGTCATCTGTGTACGAGGACTTCTTCAGTACGCAGTTGGCTAACTGTTTTTTTTCTATTATGCTTTTCTGGAGGGTGATTGCAACTCGAGAGGGGGTGTCCAAATGGCAGAACAAAGTTTGCAAATCCGCAGGTGTGTGTTTCTGTAGAATTATGCGGAGTGGGGATGTTTGAGGGCACAGGGTCTGCTGGGGCTGTGGCTGAGTATATTCCAGGGTAGGAGGTGGCAACCATGCTATCTCCTTGGCTAAGTCTACAGGAGGACTTAGTGCAAACCAATAGAAACAGATTTTTAGATTTAGATGTCATTGAGGATCTGATGTCTATACTGCAGACATTTCAAGGCTTTTTACGTCGGATTAGCTTTAGTCTGGCCTCGTGGGCTAAATACCTATTTGCAGCTGGTGTGTATTAGGGGCATTTCTGGAACGAATCTTCCAGTTTAGTTTTGTCCAAGAGGAATCAACTTCATGCACTCAGAGATCATTCTCATGGTGATGCAACCGCTCGCCACCTGCCGACTGATGCCGCCAGCCCCTGAGCTGCAATTGCTGACCCCCGGCCAACTCCCCCCAGTTAATATACTGGGCATGACGTCATATGATATGGAATATCCCTTTGACCAGTTTGGATCGGCTCTCTTGGCTGTGCCCCCTCCCTTCCCGGCTTCTTGTGCACCCGGCAGAGCATGGGAGGCTGGAAAAGTCCTTGACTAGTGTAAGCACCACTTAGCAACAGCTGAAACATCAGTGTGTTATCAACATCATTCTCACACTAAATCCAAAACACAGCACTGTCCCAGCTACTAGGAAGAAAATTAACTCTATCCCCACCGAAACCAGGACGGTCTGGCCCCATGGGCTAAATACTTATTTGCAGCTGGACTGTATTAGGTATTTTTGGAGTGAACCTTCCAGTTTAGTTTTTTCCAAGAGGAATCAACACTCCGAGACTGTTCGGATGGTGAAGCAGAGCAATTAAGTGGAGATTTTCACAAGGTTTGCCTGAAAAGCATACTCTTCCTCTGAGCTAAAATGCTTAAAGTGGACATTTTATTCCAGCCACAGGGATGAAATTTTACATTGAATTGTCTCCAGCAGTTCCTGCTTTGGAATGAACTTGTTTTCTCTGAGAGAAAGTCCAGGAATAAGCTAATAAAGATGAAGTTTTGACAGGTAGGAGAACAAACCCAGGAGCAACCCAGCTATATTATATTGGCAGATTAGGCAAACCTTCCAATAGCACTCTACTGTGGGGTAAGTGATAATCTGTTCACTGTAATGATTTGTCAGGTGTGTTTTGAATAACAGAAGATCTTTGGCAATGCACTAAAAGTAAATTGGACCCTCGCCCTTTTGCAAAGCCTTCTTGCCTAAGTCTCGGTTCAACTCTCAATACAGTGAACATGGGGAAAGAACTGCCTACACTGAAGAGCTGTACTGATCCATGAACACAGGCACTGTTCATGGCATAAAGTGACCAAGAATAAGTTTACCTGAAAGTTAGGAGAGCGTTTCTAAAAATTAGAAACATCAGGTTCTGGACTGGCCTTCCAAAGGCAGTAACAGGGCAAATCACTTAGATGTTTTATAAGTGAAATGACCAGTGTGTTGCTGAGAGCATGGGATTGGACTCGGTGACCCAGCTGCTCCCTTCCTAACAGAATAACAATTAAACTATAACTTACAATATAAAAGTTTCCAATGTGAATTGCGTTTATCTGATTTTTTTTGAAGATGATTTGCCTATCTAGCCTTTACGGATTGTACAACTGTGGGCTGAAAATAAAATTTTAACTCATTCAGGAAAATATGCTTCCATTCATACTGAGTCTGAGATGTGCTATTCCATTTTATATTCTCAGAAAAATGCCTTGGTGAATAAAAGCTTTTTTATTAAATTCATGCTATCGTATCTACTTTTTTACATTTGGTAAGGATTAATATTACTCTATCATTTAGTCATAAAAGAACGGGTCCTTATAATGAACTGTGACAAGAGAGAGGTGAAGAAGAACTTTGATAGGCAGATCTGATATAATGACACAGAAGATAATATACAATCCACTATCCTCCTATCTTGATCTTTTATATATGTTCAATTGCAGGAAAAATGGAGGAAAAAAGCTTTTTATTAAAAGCAAGAAACACTGCACAGTTTGCTTACAGGAAGCTTACTTGAATCACTGCTGTGTAGGAGTGGAGAATATGTGTGACCATCCGACGCCCTTTTCCTCTTAGTGGGAAACGGTAACGTTCTCTCACCGATCACTGGAGCCTAATGGAGGAATCATTTTGCTAAGATGTCCTTAAAACTGTTCATTTATCCTGCAGTTCCTTTGCAGGCTGAAGACTGAGAAGACTTTGGAGAAGACATTAAATATCCAGAGCATTTTGGACATATATTTCTCTCTTTATTTCTTCTCCATCTCCTTCTGCCCAATGGTGGGGAAGAAAAGACTTTCAGCCTGTAGCGCTGTGTCATAACTAAGCAAAGCTGCTGTGATTGTGCCACATGTCTGTCCTTAGTTGTCCCCAGTAACTTATGAATCAGCTTCAAGCAGATTTGAAGGAAGGATGGCATAACTTGAAAGAGAGAGATCAGTGAGTGCTCACACTGATGGAGAGGTGGGGAAGTTTTGCTTTAGGGGTAGTTGGCAAGCTGATTGATACGTTCTTGTGGCTGTCTCATCAGCACAAGCGTGGCCTCAAAGCAGCCTCAGTCTGCTTCTTCAGCCGTAAAAAAAGGGTCAGATGACATTTGGAGAGGAACTGTGATCAGTGAGAAAGTGGAAGGAGCAAAGTTCACAGATCTAGAGGAAACCAGACTTATTTCTCCACAAAATACCCCAATTAAATGTGTTAGTCCACACATGATCCAACTGTAGCCTGGATAGTCATGGTTTTCTCAGGGCTGAGGGTTTGCGTCATTCTGACGTGTGTGAAATCAAACCATGCTTTCCACGTTGAGATTTTACCACGTAAAACTGTGACAATTAACTATCATAGGGAGGTGCTCTCCTCTCTTTGCCCCCTCCTTCAGCACTGATCTCCAAAATGCACGTGTTCCCCTAATTATCATACACTGCCAAAAAAATTGTACAAAAATCTGTGAAGGTGGAAGTAAAAATAGTTGCCACCTAGCCAGTTCGACCTTGTACTTCCAAGGAAATATTTCCTGCTCAAATACTGCATTTGTTCTAGCTTAGCACAGCTTTTACATGTTAATTTTACTGTGGCTGGAAGCGTCACCCTGAATCCAAATAACTGCCTGGGTTTGAAGAGACCAAGTTTGTATTTGCTTGTAACTTTAATCTCGCTCAAACTCCTGAAAGAATGATTTTAACTTGGTAGTCTTTGTTTCTTTTGTTTAAAGATGCGTTTAATTCTTCTTAAAAAACTTTTTCGATGAGATATTATCATTAAAATGACTGTATTAAACTCAACATCATGAATAATTCATAATGCAATTTTGAAAAAAATTGCCATGCAAAACTGCAATAATTAGTTTTATGTGATAGGAAAAGCATTATTTTCATATTTAGACAGGAAGTGAACATTTATTTAGATACACTATTCATGGTATACTAAATTATGGCATAAACTAGTGTTTGTAATTTAAAAAAATGACAAGTTAATTTGAAAACCATCCCTAAGATGCAAATTCGTATGTTGTCACCTACCTGATAAAATTGATTACTTTGTATATTTATGCATTTGCTGTAAAGTGGGTGGTTTTAAAATGTGATTGCACATTTAAAATTAGACTTGAGCCCATGATGTTGCCTTTCATGCATTTTCTTGCATCTTATTCATAATATTTTGAGTAGTAATATCTATAATTTTCTGAGGACACAATGGCAATTCTCATTAATTGCCTCCAGTCTTGTAGACAACTTTAAAGAAGTTGTGGGGTGGTTGGAGGGAATCACAGCATATGCCTCAAAATATGACTTCCCTGAATCTGGGATTGGAAGCTGCCTAAATAACGTTGTACAAATACCAACCTGCATCTCCCCAAAGGAGACTGTCCTTTTTGAGTCAAGCTGTCTTCTTTTCTCTTACTGACAGCTTGAAAAGTCTGCTCCCTTTCTCAAACACAGAGTAAGGAACTGTGCTGAGTGAGTACCCTGAACTTCTATCCTGCTCTGAACCCTGCATTTTGCAGAACCCTGAGTTTCTAGTTGTTTATCGAATCAAACAAAATGGCATTTTTTCAGCTTAATTAATCACTGTGTACGCAACAAATAAGAAAAAACCCAATTTTATTTCTTTAAGCTGTGATTGGCAAGGCTTCCAGGCTTGTGTCTGAAGAGGGGCACAGATACTTTCACGTTCCTTTTTGAGCTCAGTCCTTGGGCTGCTGGACGTTGGCTAGGACGATGAAATGCAGCGGTGCTTGCAGTTCAGATACCGAGTGATCCAATTAGTAATTTCTGGAGCCCGGCTTTACATCCTGTGCTCAGAAAAGTTTTGGTAAGTTACTTTGATCTTCTTGGCAGTCCGTGTGAACAAGCGTTTTAATAAAACGGCTTGAATAATAAATACATTTATTTATTTATTTATAACATATATTACATTTAATAAAGCTGCTGGAATACTTCTCTGCATTCATGACCACTAAGTGGTGCAAAGTTTAGCTTGCACTGGGTGGATAAAGCTGACTGTTGTGAGCTGTGAGACCAGGAGGGTTAGGAGGTGAGCCTGCAACTCTTGACAGAGCCATTGCTTGGGTGCTGACGGCTGTATCTGCGAAGAGTTTATGCAGTCTATTAGATACAGGCAGGTACCGGCATAAAATGAAGGACTGAATAAAATCCTATTCACAAAACAGAGCTGAGGTCCCGCCAGAAAGAAACTAATGACATAATTGCGTCTGTATCGTGATGCATACACGCAGCAGGATTTTACTGTAATGGATGTGGACCGTCATAATTCTGGCATTTCCAAACTTTTGAGCACCTGATTTTGCGATTTTAACATGACTTGAATGAATTATTTGAATAGAGTAACGCTGTAAAATAGGGCTTGTTGAAACGCAGTCGATGGCTCAGAGCAGCCGATAGAGTTTTTATTCGTATCTTCTGTTAATTGGAATGGCAGGCATGTCTGAATCTCACAGCGCGCTGCGAACACGGCACTCAGTGTTTCTAATATTGAAACTCAGGCCTTGCCTTTCTGGGTTAAAATACTCCCGTATGGCGCTGACTTACCTTGAAACCTTGTAAAAGCTTTCAATTAAGTGAAGAGTTCAACACGGCTCTGAATTTGTCGAATTCTTTCCCCGCTATCCTGAATTTAAGATCCTTTTCTATTGGTAGTTGTCAAAATGAGTTCGCTGTGTTTTAATTACGCTATTAACATCTTGAGCGGTACCTGGACGTTTGGCATAGGAAGTAAAGCAGAGGTGTGCTAGATAAAGATTATTGCTATGAGAGTGTTGAAAATAGCACTGGTATATCTAAATTATTCCGACGTATTCTCTTCAGTGGGGTTTTTTGTATCTCCGTAATGATTTTGGGACTACCTCATTACTGACTGGTACCTAGTTTAAAGACCCACAAAAGATTTTTTTCTATCAACTAGGAAGATCCGCTATTGTTCTTTGTACCATGCAGTTTCCTCTAACGTGAAGAGGCTATAAAATGTTAGCAAATAATTTTTATCTCTGTTCCATTAAAGGCGTCATCAGAATAGTCTTCACAGCACTTTTGACACCTTTTGTAACTTCATATTCTGCACAGAACAGTGCATACTCATTTCATCAAAGCTTATATATGCAAACTTTTGTTGTGCTAATGTAAGCTCCCTCAGGGTTCTCTGTGGTGCTAGCACAAATTTTAACATTTTGACTTCTGCACTGCTGGATTTTGTGTATGTCACCTAAAAAGCAGTGAGAATTTTGTTTCTTTTTTGTTGTTATTGCTAGTTCTTTGTTCCTTCAAAGGCTTTTCAAGGCATTTTCCTCTATTTTTGTGGATGCACTGATTTCTTTCCATGATTTAAAGTCAGAAGAAGATTTTCTCTGTTACTTTTTGAACTGACAGGTTCTTTTTGAGCTTTCAAAGGCACCGCAAGATACAGGGTTGTGTCGTTATCAACACTGTCAGATTCTTTCTGCAATAACAAAAGAGCCATCCAAAGGCTCTCTATAGCAAGATGAGAATTTATTGTGGATGTGCAGAAAACCCTGCCTAAGGTTTCTTCTCATTGCTCCTGATGTACCAAGTATCAACATGACAATAGCATTGTTATAAGCAGTACATAAAAGTCATATTGCCTATGCAAAGTAAACTGCCATTTCCTAGTGCAGGTACACTAGCCCCGGGAAACAATATAGCAGTATAAAAAATATTTTCATTTTTATATAAAATTTCTACCATATGGCGGTAGTGGCTTGATCTAGCTTCCGCTGGGTTGCATGCGAACCTCTTCTGACATTTGTGTTTCGGTGGATGATGTGTTCCCTAAAGCTGGACTCACGTGGCAGTAAGGGCTGCATTAGGGGCAGGGTTTCTACAGGCGGGAAGAAGGAAGCATTGGATCAGCAAAGCAGTTGGCAGCAAAAAGAGCAAAAGAGTAGGTGTTTTGCAACACAGTTCATAGAATCATTGAATCACAGA
>VZTV01099803.1:1872-12059 GCA_013400875.1 Anhinga rufa
CTTCAGGCTGATCTTTGTACATTTAAATGATCTGATACTCACTGTATTACAACTATTTTTCTTTATGTCCTTTGGGTATAATCCTGGAGGCTTCTTTTAGCTGTGGCTGTGGCTTGGACAGAGCAGAAGCAATATCTTAAATAGAAGTAAATATACTGATTGTTTCTACAACCTCCTAGGGAGATTGTTTGTAGATCAATAACAATCATGAAGGGAGAAAGCAAGAGCNGGAAAAGTAACAGCACTGAATTCAAGGTATTGTTTTGCTGAAGTGAGCTGAAGCACCAGTCCTGGGTTAGGTCTTGAGCTAAGATCTACTACATACTGCACAAACTCAAAATAGAGGGAAAATTGTACTTCCAAACCATAGCTAGTCTTGACTAGACATTCAGGGTAAAAATGATTTCACCTAACTTTACGGCATAAATTTCTGCATCTCCTAGGCTCCTGTTTGAATCAAATGGGCACTTTTGGGCATTTCTCAGACTTATTTTATTTGTCTATTTAAGGATAAGATGGATTGCACCCTAGAAGTGCCAATTTCTCTTCATTGATAGAAAGGGAGCCTGGGGTGACTGCCTTGTGTGTAGATGGATGAATCCCTACCCTTTTTTTCCTAGAAGAGTGCTGCAGCTGAATTAATGTCTCTGGTGGCACGCTCTCTAACAGAGTTGCATTACTGTATTAGTATTAATAACGTAGGTGATCCTGCTCTGTGGAGGATGAATACATGCTTTTGCAATGAGATGGATTTCTTTACTTGAAGATGAGCTAAAAGTTATTTTTAAGTCACATCTTATTTTGTATTTAATAGTAACAGTCTAATGGGAATTTTTTCTCTGCCTGCAGTCTTTGAATTGACACATCACAACACATGAATACTTCAGTCTATAATGGGCTTCACACAGAGGGAAGAACCTGACCATCAGCAACTCACCTGTGAGCTAGTGACATGTAAAATAGCACAGGCTTCTTATTACCACCCTGCCCTTCCTGTCCTAAACTGCATTTATTTCCATCATCATTTTTAACACTGGATTTTGTCTCTTTCTGGGTTGCACTTTGCAAATACTGTCTAAACAGTGACACATACTACTTTACTGTCAGGCAGGTGACAAAAAAGGGAATCCACTCCAGATCATTTGACTCGTTTGCCAGCTGATTTCCTATGAAATTTTCCTGATTCAAAGGGCATGAAACGAGTTTTTCTATGTATTTCAAACACCCTTAACTCAGTCCCTTAATGGTAACCCTGGATGATTATAGATATACCGTCATATATTCTTTGCTAGTCTTTTGTGCGTGGTTCCTTTTATAGGACTAAGGGCTATCTGTGTCTCACCTGTAAATGTGGAGATACCGTTTCTTTATAAACTTCTACAGCCCTGTAGACTAGTAGGTAGCTGTGTGACTCCTTTATCTCAAAGTACTAATTTTTAAGGGTGATACACTTTCTAAAGTTCATTGCTGGTAGGCACAGATCAGAAGGAATGTGACCCATATTGTTTCATTTCAGTTTTGCTATTGCCTAATCTTTATTTTCCTTTCAATTGCTGTTACAACTGGGCTATGGAAGCAAGAAGAAATAAAAAAAAAACCCTCCTATCCTTCTACTGTCCTGAGATAGATCCATTAAAGTCCAAGTAATAAAAAGCTTGAGCTTGACCATAACCTAACCACTTATAGCAATACTAAAAGTAAGGATGAGCTGTCCCCAAACTGTCATCTGAAGACCTGATTTCTTCTCTCATGCATATTTGCAGAGATGAACGAGAATATGTTTGTAATCAGCTTCTTTCTATGCAGCATTATCTGACTAACTTTTTTTTTTTTGGTCTGGGGGCTAATAGAAGACAAAATGCCTACATTTGCAATGTTATGCAGGCATGAATACAGAGAACTTCAGCCATCAAGAGCTGGATTCCTTCTAATTAGCTGGGCCACTGATTGAGATGCCTGACTTGCAAACATAGACATGGCATGTTTTCTCTGTATTTAACAAGAAATGAAAACCCTTAGAAGGCAGTTCACCCCACTTAAGATGTCAACTGCCCTTTAGAAGTGCTGGCTTCCTCCTACCATACTAAGGCAGATGAAGGTAACTGTGCTCCTCAGATGGGTGTCTGCATTTACAAAGAATAACCCCAGGTCAGTGTTTGGAACCAGTCCCCTCAAGCTGATGACATTACCCTGGTTAACAATGCTGCCCATGATAGCAGAATTGGTGGATCGTACAATAGCTGACTTTCAGAGTTGGCAGGTAAAAGAGTTTGTCAGAGGAGGCAGCGTGAGTACACAGCTGGCGATTTACTAGAGGGTACAAAAGCAATTCTCTGCTCAGGTCCAACATGTTCAGGCAGCATCAGATAAGGAAGCAATCGGTGTATTCACACCTGCTTACATTCAAACTATCTGCTAACTGCTGACACAAACCTCCTATCTTCCTACTGAGACACCAAGATAAATTCAGAGGAAATGGAGCTGTACAGAAAAAAAAAAGCTACTCTTTACTAACTGAGTGATTCCTCTAGGCTCTGACCAACAGTTTGAGGTCAACGTAAGCAGGAAAGACAAAAGAGAGTCCCTCAGGGATTATTCAGAAGCTAAAATAGAAAATTTGCTCAGCTGTTTATCACTTGGGCTTGACCTCCCAAGCAATATTTTTTTTTTTACAATAAGAAGGCAATGAAGGATTTGGCAGTGAATGAAAGGGAATTCATCTTCCCAACATTTTGTTAGTGACACTATGGGGCTCTGTTTCTGACTTGCATTTCCTTTGGCATCAGATTTTTAGGCTCTTTGGGCTTTTTCTGTATTGCACTACACCCATGAGCAGGCAGTGTCAGATACTGTGTATGTTTGTAAGGTATAACTGGGACCAGGTTTTACCTGTTTGTTTGGTTTTTTTTTTTCCACAATTCCTTCCAAATAAGCACATCAAAATCCTTTTTTTTTTTAGTAACATTTGTTGTCATTGAAAGGACTGATGTTATCAGATGTCTTAAATCCTCTCCTGTAGATACTGCCACAGAAGCAGGTGCTTGGCATCTCTCAGGATCAAACCCTAAAATGCTAGTTGCCATGGTGACTGAATGTGAAAGAACAATAAGGAGATGTTTACCAGGGAAACTTATCAGCAGGGCTCAACAAAGGACCACAAAACTATAATTAGGGTTGCGTAGAACCACAGCTTTATTTCTGCAGCTAAAACTAAGCAACAGCCTTTGCCTTTGATTTCTTCTTGATATTATCCCTTGTATATCCCTTGCATCCCTTGTGTAAGATCCCACCCAAACTCTAAGTAGATTATAGCAGAGTAGGCAAAAATTAGCATTTTGAAAAATCCATGAAAAACAAGGCTGCAAAACTGCATGCAAATGACTGTATGAAAAGTGACGCTTTGAGAAGCAAAGTGCTTTGAAGTATCCTACAGACCCAGAGGTTGCTGTACTCCATAGCAATCTGGAGAAGATCATGACAGGTTAGCACACATTTTTGGATGCAAGGATTCTTTTCATATTTAATTGAAAGAGCAATACCCCAAACAGCACACATAGTCTTTGGGTTTTTTCATATTAAATTTTGCTTGTTTTTTTGCTTCTTAGGATTCTGGTTTCCTATGTAGTAATAGTACTATCATAGCTGACAAGTTAAAACAGACATTGTTAATAGAAATAATCAACGTTGGCTTGGCAGCTTTGTGTCCTGAATGACTTCAGAGGTGCACTGTGAAAAGCATTTCACAAATGCCTCTGAAGGGAAGGTCTTTACAGTGAAGAGCTTTTGCTTTAATTAGGCAAAACAGATGGTGCTGGAAGGCAAACAAAGGCACACAGAGGTGAAGCATCTTGCTCACAGCTGATCAGTGGCAGATCTCAAACAGTTATTCCCAAATTGTTAGGACTCTGAACCAATGTCAGTCATCAGCACAAGTCGTTGGGCATCTTTAACATTCAGCTGGAACACCGTGTATGTGATGCGGGTCTTCAGTTCAGCAGTGATGTTGTGGATCACCACCAGCCCACAGGCAGCAGTTTGAGATCCTCTGCATTAGATGTACATCAGTGCTTCTATTTCTGCATGCAGGAATTGCACACTAAAGAAAGTTTCACTCTTCTGTCGCAGCATTCAGGAGGGTACTGTTAGATTTTGGCAGCTTAGCAGGAGATATTGGGAAGCTATGTAGTAGTGTGTCATTTATGTGCTGCATTATATAATGAGAAAAGTAATGGTAAAGTAAAATAAAATTCCTTTAAATAACATTCTTTATTAAGGGTGGTATAGATAGCACTACTGCAGCATTCATCCTCACTGCTCTCCCATGTGCCAGCCACTAACTCTCATGGTGTTTTTGTGATGCCTCCGTTGTCCTTCTGTCAGCAGATTGTGTTGCTTCTTCAAACCTTCATGCAAGTTGTTCTCCATATGACTCCCAGGCATGGGGAAGCACTGTTTCTGTTAGTGCAGTGTTTGAATCAGTTAAAATCTGAAACACTAACAAGACTATTTTTAGATTTCAGTAGCAATAGGTGCCTAATATGTTCACCTGAGAATAATTCTGCTGAACATGTAGAAAGCATCTCTTGTGCATCTTCTAAACCCCACTTTTATGTCTATAGAAGAAATTAATCATCTGTGCTTCCAGGCAACACACCTCAGAAATGGATAGGGAATGATTTTCTAAGAAGGAAAAACTATTTCCTTTGAACATTCAAATCTCTGAACTGACTTCTCTTCCATCTCAATGTAAATCCTTTGCTTCGGTGTGTTGCAGCTGGATGACACAGGGGAAGGTCAAACTCTTTGAAGTGATATAACCTGAATTACAAACCAGGTCTTGAAGAGAGCTAGTGGGTGGAAAGAACACAAGCCAGGGCTGATCTCTGCATAAACTGCAGCTGCTGTCAGTATCAGAAACACTGAAATTTGTACCAGTGGTCTCTGCTAATTAGCTGCTACATGAAGTAAAATGTCTAGTATGCCCCAGGTAACTACTGTTGTTGTGAGAAACTACAAAAGATTGTTTCCTGCAATCATTTCTATAGGTTCCCTCTTCTCCATCACTCACCTATTGTAATCAGCAGGAAATCTCAGATGCATTCCTCACACCCCCCACCCCCCTCCGGGCCCCGGGGGTGCGCTGGCTCTCCCGGGCAGGACACGAGAGCTGCCCTGCAGCAGCTGGTGGGACGCGGTTGCTGCTCATTTGCTAGTACGCTTTGAGAGACTTCAGAAGTAGTGTGGGAGGGAAGAAAACATACGTCCTGGAGCAGAAAGAGTTGCCAAGACACCAAGAATAGGAAATATGAGAAAGAAATGAAATGCTAGATCAGAGAGCTGCAAATGGTTGTCCTCTGTAATGTGCTACTGTCCTCTAAAATATTACTTTTGCCACTGATAACTTCTTTTTAATATGGGACTTGATGCCTAAGTGTCCAAGTTTTCCTCTCAGTGAAAGCAGAAGCAAAGGGCTACCTCTAAGACACCATGTACATGGGGCTTGGGGCTGCTGCAGTTTCACTGCTTCATACTCAGGTACTGCCTTGTTAATACACAGGTATTCAGACATCTCTTCAGCCCAGGTGAAGTCCTGCCATATTGGCCCACGTGAGACTTGAAAGGGCACAGAGATCCTTGTGTTAGTCCTCTTGTAATGAGTTTCACCCATAATGAAAATTATTTCTTATGTCATTTAGTTACACAGCATCTGAAATTAACTTAATGAGAGCAAGGTAATTGTTTTCTCACTAGTTCGCATGGGACGCCAAGGTCTGAACACCAGTGGCTGTTAGCTATCAGAGGCATACCAAAACACCATCAAAGCAAGAAGAGTTTGGTGAAAAGATATTTTGCTTAAGAACAAGAGCAAGCACTCAGTTTGGTGGGAAGCATAACATACTTTTATAGCTGTTTTAAGTTAGGCTTCTGATGGAGAAAGAAATGTTCAAGCTCCCCCTACAACCAATGGAGTTTGGCGGACACCCCAGACATTTCACCCCGCCAATTTTAAAAGCTCTTTCAAAGCAAGATATTTCTTGTCCTCTACAAGTTATGAAGTAAGCCAGCTTACACGACTGTCTTAATTTAGAGCCTTATTTTTGAAGGGTGAGATGAATCCTATCTTGTAGAAGAGGGGTAGTAAGTACTCATGAATGAAATGTGTCAGATACAGTAACTAGAAACCACAAGTCAATGAGAGCTTACCAACTTAACATGATAGGTGAAGCATAAAGCCTTGTTATGAATCCTTCTCCAATATACACGCATACCAAAACTTTCCACTGCATTTTTTTTTTTTTTAAAATTGCATTTGCCTCCTAAGGTCATCAGTTTCATGAAAATGCTTCAGTCTGAGAATCCATTAAGTTCCATTAAACTGGGTGGGCAGCTGAGCCAGATTGTACCTGTGTGCCTCTGAACTCTATCTGTGAAAACAGTATATAGGGATGGATAGTTGAGTGGTGCCAGAAGCACTTCACCCACATACTAGGAATTTGGAATTTTACTCATATGTCCATTTCTTTACAATCAGTCTTCATATGTACCTTCATGACAAAGAAAAGCATTTCTGAAAACAGAAAAATAACATAAAAAGAAGGAAAAAATTGCAAATAGGTGTTGCAGTATGTTGAGTGTCAGCTTATAAAAAGGAAGCTATTACTTCTTGGGGTAAACAATCCAAAATATAGATATTCCATGTTATATAAAAGACTGTGAAAGTAAGGGCAATACTGATCAACTAAGGCTGGTACTAGACAGGAAATTAAACATAAGTTTACAATGCATCCTGAAAAGACAGCAGTCTGGGGCTCCATTCAGAAACACATTATTGTTTCACAAAAAAAGGTCAAGCTTTGGTAAGACTTTTCCTGAAATACTGGTTTTAGTTATTGACACATAGTTAGCAGATAAAAGCAGGAAAACAGCATAGAAGTTATTGTGATAGAGAAGAAACTATCAGAAAAAAAAAAAAAAAGAAACATAATATGTAGTTTCTTTCAGCTGCACATTAACTCTGAAAGGATAGCCCCACTGAGTATCATTGCAAAACCTCTGGTCAGCCTGGGTACAGTGTCAACCATGGTGTAGGGGAGCCAATGCAGAAACTCTTAGTAATATTTGTCAGAAATAGTAGGGTGGAGTAAAAAAGATAAAGGAGCAGCACAATGAGAGTGTGTCAAAGAGGAAATTCAGAGATCTGAGTTATTTCCCAGGTTTGTATAGACTTTCTATATGATAATAGCCAGAATCACCAAATTTTCTCAACTTCCTTACTCTAAATAGCTATGTTGTCTTTTGTTTCACCTGTTAAGATTACAAGTGTTATCAGTCTCTACGTACACTGCTTCCTATAATGGGACCTGGTCTATACTACTGCTATAACTTCTGTTAGTACTTAATCACTTTCCCTAAGACTGGGGGAATGTAGAACAGAGGAAATTAATGTGTTCTTGTGGTCCACAGAGGTGCTGGAGGATTTGTTGCTAGCTTTGTTTAAAACTGGACTCAGTGAAATATTTTTAAATTTGCTGTTATGAGCTTTCTGGAAGTAGGAAATAGGAGATGGGTCATACAATGACATTTTCATCTTCGGGATGTTATGCATAACTGTGTGAGTCTCACTCACTTTAAACACACGCTTACAAATACACTCGCAGTAATCTGGATGACAGCAATCAATCCATGCAGGTGTTTTTTAAAGCAATTTGGAAGTATTATTTCTCAATAGCACAGAAAAAAACTGCTATCATATTTGTTAATATTTTTTCATTTAACTATGAAAATAAATCATAGAATCATAGAATCATAGAATGGCTTAGGTTGGAAGGGACCTTTAGAGGTCATCTAGACCCACCCCCCTGCACTGAGCAGGGACATCTTCAACTAGATCAGGTTGCTCAGAGCCCCGTCCAACCTGACATGATGGGGCATCTACCACATCTCTGGGCAACCTGTGCCAGTGTTTCACCACCCTCACTGTAAAAATTTTTTTCTTTATATCCAGTCTAAACCTACCCTCCTTTAGTTTAAAACCATTACCCCTTGTCCTGTTACAACAGGCCTTGCTGAAGAGGTTGTCCCATCCTTCCTATAGTCCCCCTTAAAGTACTGAAAGACGGCAATAAGGTCTCCCTGCAGCCTTCTCTTCTCCAGACAATGAGAGGCAATGACTCTTCTCCATGAATCACAGCTCAGACTGTCACATTTTTCTGGTTCTCACTTACTATCAAATAATATTTTAACTGAAGGCTGCTAGGTAGAAAAGCTAGTTATAATTAATACACTATCAAGGAAAATTCTTTAAAGCTCCTTTTCAGACTCCCAGATAAATCCTGCAAGTCTTGTTACAGATCTTTAGCTGGAATTGCCTGACAAGGATTTAGCCCACAATCAAACATAAATTCAGAGTCAAATTTCTAAGATTCCTTGTTTGTTGTCTTTCCCCTTCTTTCACTTGTGTCAAGATAAGAAGACAAAGCTAAAGTCAGAACTCTTTTCTTCCAGAGGACGCTGTTTTAACATGTGCGTTGACCTCCAGAGAAAAAAAACCACACATGCACACACAGAAAAAACAAAAATACACCCCCCCAGCTGCCCCCCAGATCCTTACTAAAGCACTAATTCTGGCTTTAATCTGGCCCACATTATTTTCCTAAGGATTCAAACTTCTACAATAAAACCATTTATAGAGTAAGCAGTTTTATTGTTGCACTAAGCACACTATGCTGTGCAATGGCCTGCATGCTTTGAATGAGCCTAGAAACAACAGTGGAAGAATATACTAGATTATTAGGTTATACTCCACAATTTTGTCAACAAATAGCTTCTACTTTTCCAGCTATGCTACCTGTCTTTCTCTGTTAGCTGTCAATGGCTTGCTTCTTTTTAACAAATGCTGGGGCCTCCAAAGTTCCCCCAGGCACACATACATCAAGAAAAATGCTGAGATTTGTCAATTCCCCTAACATCCATTTAGGATTATTGTCAACATTTATAAATCTATAAGCAAAACATTCCCTTGAGACTAATTCCTTTTGACGGTTAGTTGAGGTAGGTCACCCAGCAGGGAAAATCTTGTTGGTGTATAGCAAGGATGTGCTGCCTTTAATGACTTCTTTTTATCAGTGATCTTTGAGTCTTTTGACTGCTTCTAGGATAGAATTTATCATTTCTGTATGTGTCAAAAAGCTTGATTTTGTGACGGTGCCTGTGCATTTATACAGAAGTGCCCTTTTGGGTTTGGACTTGGGATGGGAATCAAGTATAGAAAGACATAGAAATACCTCTGTCCTTAAGAAGAACATAGGGGACTTTTTTTTTTTTTTTCCTAGGGCTCCTACACAAATGCTTAGTTTGCTCAGGTAGAAAAAGAATAATCTAGTAGCTAGGAAACTGTTCTAGTTTAAGTGCACTCAGGAATTTGCCAGTTCTTTAAAAACAGGAAAATACTACCCTATTACACAGGGTAAGGAAAGGAGATACATACCGAGGAACTGATGTTCTCAGGTTATGGTAGGCTATATTAGTATCTTATATCTAATATAAAGAAATCAGTTTGGTAAAAAGGAACCCTAAAGTACATCAGAATTACTCTCAGAGACATCTAACTCCACTTTTTCAATTGCTCATACATATATGTTTACTAGGTTTACTAGGGCAGTCTCATGGCATTTCAGTCAATGAACAAATGTGCTTATTAACAAATATTCTTAGAAAGCCCTTTTAAGATCTATCTGTACATCTATAGGTAGAATCAACACTAGGAAGNAGGAAGCTAATTCAAATGTTCTCCAGCCTCCCTGAACATCCTTGTCAATGCAAAATAGTTGGAAGCTTGTTGAAAGACAGGTGAAGATTCCCAGTGTGTAGAGAAGTCCTGCCTTGCACAAAGCTTCAGAATGTAAATGGGTTTGTAATGGTTCAGGTCAAAAGTTCATTTAGTTCAGTACTCTGCCTGCTACAGCAGGAAGAATATAAGGACTGGTCACTGTAATTTGTCATCTGCATATGCTCCCAGCCTCCACAACCTGAGGTTCATGGGTTTCCTGAGCTAGACACATGGGTGTAAGAGCTTCTGTCTCACATGAAAAACTGTCCAGCTTAGTTCTGAGTCCCTGTGAATTGTTAACTTCAGTGTTCTGTGTTTAATTTCACATCATATGAAGTAGAATTGTGTGAACTGCTGC
>VZTV01099805.1:0-15624 GCA_013400875.1 Anhinga rufa
AATCCTTGTAATGTGGAGACAGGAAAGAGGTGGAGGGTGCTGCCAATCATAATTATGAAAGTAGATGCAGAAAGCTTACTGCTTGGACACAATCCTTTACACAGAAGCCTGTTAGCTGTTAGCTCCTTCTGTTCTATGTTCCCTGCCAGTTTTAATAGCTGAAATTTTAAGGTCATCTTTATATATTCTTATAGCCACTAATGTGTCTATTGTAGCTGATAAACTAGCCAACAGCCTTCTATCCATCAGAGACGATAGATAGAGAAACTATTTTTTGTAACTTTATATAGGGCAAGAATGGANAGAATGGAGAGAAACTGTTTTCTTCCACAGAAAGTGTGTTCCATATCACAAGATGGTATTAGAGCTAGAAGATACTTTTGTCTTCTAACATGCTATATTTATTGCAATACACATTTACTATTCTGTCACAATTTTCTGGTCTCTTGTATAAACACAACTAAATAATATATGTATCTAGACATATATGTAAATATAGTGCAAATATATTATTCCATGTGTATAAGCATTTACATATACTGTCAGCTATTACTGTTTTTTTCTTTCACTTTTTATAATGAAGAAAAGTTACCATTTTGCTTTTAAACTTGATTATATGGATGTCTGATGGGTGTTCAGGCTAATCTAAATTCAAGGATGTTCCATGAAATAAGGTTTTTTGCTGTTTAAAAGTATTACTTAGGGAAAAATGGAAACTATAAATAGCCCTTGATTAACCAGGTATGGTTGGATGAGAAATCATAAAGGCATGGAATGGCTGCTTCAGCTTGGAATGATGCAAATCCTACTGTAGTGTGCAAGTTGCTTATTTAAAGCTGGAAGACAGCTTGATTTACTCTTGCCTGTGGGCGAGGAATAGCAGTAGGCTTATTTTTGACTATAAATGTAAAAAGTATGACATAAAAGTCGCACAGTAAAACATTTTGCTTGTATCCATTGGAACTTGTTTAGCTGCATAACCCTGGCAGTTTCTTTGAATATATCTTTCCATTTGTACGCCATCTCCGCCTGTGTTCTGTGCCACTACATTTCATCTGCACAGTTCTCTCATTTATCTTTTTCTTGTTCCCCTTCCTAAACCAGAGCTCTCAATCTATCCTGACAGATTGTGGATGTAAGAATTACAAGAACTGACCCACACTAGACAAGTTTATCACAGCTCTTTCTGAGTCATGAGGAGGGTTCTTATTTTGAATCACCTGCTAGACCTTCTGTCTATGCATTGATTTATTTGTAGCAGGGAAAGTTATCCAAAATTAAGTATTTGATCCTTAGATTTAAGTAAGGGAAAGGAGGAATGCATTTCCCATTCTCTAGCTAGAAGTTCGTGTAAGAGCTCTAAAATACTTACTACAACTTTATGCTTTAGCAAACTTTGAGCAAATTCATTACATGAAAAAGCTTGTAAGATCCTAAGTGAGGGGAAGATCTCAAAACTGAACAGTCAGAAGCAAAGCAGTTGAAGGTTGGTATAAAAGATTAAATGATCTGCTTGCAATTGTACTTAGCTAGTGACAAAAGACAGGAAATCAAGGCACGCTTCCTAAAATGTGGCCAGGTTAGCTAATCACAGAGCAATTCCTCCTCTCTCCCTTTATCATAACTACAAAAGAGTAATTGTTGATACATTGGCAAAGGCATTAATGAAAATAGTCATTGACCTGATGTCTGTCTTGTTTGCTATAGCCGCTAGTCAGTTGTTTGTTAGCTTGCAGTGAACTAGCTTGTAGTGTTACCTAAACTAGCTAAATTATTCTGGTTGGTACAGTTTAGCTAAAATATTTTTAAGCTGGCTGTTTCAGCTCCTCTAGACACAGTATTTTTAGAAACACACTGCTGGCTGCATCTACCTTTTATATGAAGAATCCATTAGGATTTTGTTTTCTGATTTATTCAGTTTTCTACAACTAATAAAAGAGCTTCAGAGTACAAAGTCTCCATAACATGTGCGAAGACCTCTAAACTAGCCTGAACTGTAGGTGTACTGCTCCTGACACCTGACCTGGTAACTGTACAGTTATAGCATACATAACACTACACTGTGGCACACTGATGTACCAGATAATGTAAAGCTATGTCAAGTATCTTAAATATAGCATGAAATTAAGTTGTGTAGGTGTGCTCCTATTCTCTAGGGTGCTAATTCCTGTATAGACTTTGTCATGGCTTCTTCCTGGACAGTGGTGGATTTCCCTAAGAGTAATGAAAATTTCAGTGAAGAATTTTTATCTTCAGGATTTATAGACTTGAAAACAGCTTGAGTCCACAGTACAACACACTTAACAGAATAAGTGTTTTACACAAATGCCTCATTACAGAGGCAGCTCTCTTGGTCCACTTTCTCTGTGTATGCTGTTTATACTTATAAACACAGTCCGAATTATATTATTGCAAAATTTGTTATCCACCATGCTATGTTGGATTGCCTTGTGGATCCCAAGATTAGTCCTTCAGTGCCACAAGTCCTGATTTCCTTAATCAGAAGGTTGGAGATGAAAGGGAAGTTTTCGGACAAGTCTTTAATGTTAGTCTCCTGCTTGCTTTGTCTTGGGTATATGGGACCCACAGCATGTAGCAGCCCTGCAAAACCTATCAGGAGGTTATAAACAAGATGGAGTCCAGTGCTTTACAGTGGGCTGTGGTAGGAGGCTCAGACACAGTGGGTGTAATTTGAAACAGGAAGGTTTAGGCTGGGTGTAAAAACAAAACCTTTTCCATGAGGACAGTCAAGCATTTGAATAGGTTGTATAGCCTCCATCCTTGGAGGTTTTCCAAAGACAACTGGATAAAGCCCTAAGCAAAATGGTCTGACATAGTCTTGTGCAAGACTAGCAATCTTCTGAGGTTCCTGTCAGCCTGAGCTAGTCTATGACCTTATGATCACAGGATGGGTGTATATTCAAAATGAATGTGAATGTAGCTCAAGCTGGCATACCCATGGTATCTTTAAGATAGATATTGTAGGTACAAATAGCAGTGATGGGCTTTAATAGCACCAGGCAACAAGGCAGTCTTGAAAGTATTTGACTATGAAGAAGTCTTTTAGGGCTAAAATTTTATTCCTTCTCTGTGCTACAGTTTCATTTCCATGTCCATAAGGCAGACACTTCTCAGGTTCTGAAAGCCCTGGCTTAGTTTCTTGGCAGTACTTGCATCAAAAAAGATGTGATGTAACTTATTCCAGGCTATGATGAGCATAGACAAATGAGATTTAAAACACCACACATTTTCCTAATGTAGTCTAGTACCCTGGGATAGCACTGGTGATGGTTGCTCAACTGAAATAATTTCTGTGATTATGTATGGGTTTGCAGTTGACACCACATTGAGATTAATAGTCTTTCAGGGGAATGACACTCCATTCGGGTGGATGGTACAGCATGAGTGTGAGTTTTATACCTTTCTGGTTTTGTTGTTTACCTAGAGACATTTCTTTCAAGGCTGAAGATATTGTAGGTGAGAACAATGGCACAAAAATAATATAGAAACACAGACTCTTAAGGACTGAGCCTCTAAGTGCTTACAGCTAAGAGCGGCACTTACTGCTGGGAGTAGTCCAATTGATTTCTGTGAAATAAAAGAAATCAATGTGACTACTCCCAGCAGTAAGCAATACAGGCCAGATTCTCAACTACCCAAAACTGAAGACACCAGCTGAAAATGTTATCCAAACCTCAGTAATGAGTGTTAGTTTGCACTGTTTGGTCTTCATTCTACATTTTTTAAAGACTGATTTTATTTTTTATTTGTTTTGATAAGGTGTATCTAGGAAACTTTTTTGCATCTGTATCTTGTCCCATGGATTTGCCAAAACAGGCTGGAACACATCATTGCAATGTCCTAAGCAGTGGGGGATTCATTAAAAACTGCTAAAATCTTAGCAGATGCTTCTGAGCATGCAGAGATGATGTTCAAATTGCTTGTGAACTTTTATTTTTATTTTCTTTCCTGAAGCCCATTGAAAGTCTTGATTCTGAGAAATAACTATGCAGTATTGTACAGCAGCTTTCCAAACAAATTAACCTTTGGGTTGAGACCAAGCATGGAAACACCCACCCCCAGAGGAGGATCTTTTTGAAAGTAATGAGCTTATGTAAACATTGGGTATGCTGCAATATTGAACAGTAATCTTAACCAATGCACAAAAGCAGGTGTAATAACATTGTAAATCTTTTCATCTATACCTGTCTACAAAAAGCAGAATAATTGGTTTATGTGAGACAAATGATAATTAAATGTATCCAGGACCATGTTATCACTGACTCAATTTCATACACTTTGGCCATAGAACAATTACAGTTATGCTTATCTCTTAAAAACCAAGTTTTAGCAATTGCAATATTTCTCTAACATCCAAACACTGAGACTTTCCAAAATTGGAGTGTACCTCATAAATTTGACTTCAGTGAATGAGATCATGATAGATGTAGGAATATCTCATATCTGAGAGGCCTGTGGTCCTGTAACAGCAAGTCCTAGACTGTCTTACTTCCAGTATGTATTCTCCTGGCATGATACCTACATAGTGGCTGCTGCAGTTTCAACACATCCAAACTGAAAATGTAACAACTATAGCCATAATGTGCTTTCACAGATTTTATTTTTCATTTTTGGGCAAGAAAGGATGGAAACACAGACTGGAGATTTGCAACTGCACTTAGTATAAAAAAATACCAGTTTGTACTGAAGCATGAGGTTATTGATTGTAGAGCTAAAGGTTAAACCTGTAGTAATGACATGCTTGAATTAATGACACATTCAAGAATGCTGCTTCTAAATTAAGGACATTGCATACTTTTCCCACAAGACATTGTTATAAGGATGCACAGGAGACCAGTGGCAGGATTCATATTATCTTCTGATATTTCATGTTGGACTAATAGGCATTTATTATGTTAACTGCAAACCATACAGCATGTTGGTGTCATTCCAACTAGCACACAACATTAGTGTCCCAAGCGTAAACATGTCATTAGCAAAAATTCTTAATATTTTCAGATTTGAGGACCAATAGCAGCATTTAATTTGGACAGTAAACTGAGATTTAAAAAAAAATTAAAATTGAAGACTAAAGTAAAAGTTGCATTATTTCTAATATTTGTAAAATTTACATTCAAGTTGTAACATATGAAATTATTGTTTCTAGGGCAAAATCCAAGCAGATGAAAATAAAAGAAATTGAGGTGTTATAGCATTATCATAAGATGTCTTTGTCAAGAACTCTCTTGATTAGTGTGTGTGTATGTGAGAGTAGGTACAAACACATACTCAGTTTTAGGAGCCTGAAGCTACTTGTCTCCTACTGAAGTCACTTTAGAGTTAGTGAGTTTTAGGCACATGTTTGTAAATTGCTGTGAAGAGGGATACTTTTAAACCTGAAAGTAGAAAGGCTTTTCATGGACATGAACCATAAATAGCTTGATGTTGCTATTGTGTTTATCTTGTTTCACAATGCCTTATTAAAATATAAGGAATAAAAATTAAGCATGAGAGATTCTGCACTTGAATAGCATGATCAATTATTACCTACAATGGGGTCGAAGTATGTTTTACTCTTTATCTCAAGTAACTAATTATTCTGCTTTTGCTGTGTGTTGACAAATAGTGCTGACAGTTCGAGCTCCAGCCCAAGGATACTGGGGCCAAAGGAAAGAACACAGTAAGCCCTAGTTCCCTGTGATATGTCAACAAACCCCAGAAAAACAGGCTGGCAACAGTTCAGCAAGAATAGGAGAGAGCAAGTACATTGCCAAAGCTCACACTTTTTCCCTTTATGTCGGAGTCTCCTCAAGCACAATTCTCTGTTTGGGGGCTCTGGCTGCCTGGGCCCAGGGCCAAGGGGGTGCAGCTGGTGGCAGTAGGGAGAGCTATTCCGGACAACGCAGTGGGGCTGCCCTGCTCACCTTGCTTGGATTTGGCAGCATGGGCACTGGCTGGCCAGGCCACTGCCCAGCCAGGCCACTGCCCTGCCCACTGTGTTATCTCATCCTCACCGTGCCCTGACACCTTGCTGTGCCCAAGGGTAAGCAAATTGCTTTTACCAACACAGGACAGACTTGAGTGTTTCAGACATGCACAGGAAACTTAAAAGCAGTTATTCTTTAAAATGTAAATATGGATATATATTCCAAAAAATTTCCCTGTAATCTGAGGGTGTGGGGGGGGAACCGCACACAAACTTAATATACTGATCTCTGCATCATAACTAATATTGAAAGTGATTATATGAAAGCCAGAGTAAAGATTTTAGAGTAAGTTTTGCAATAAATATTTTCTATTAAAAAGTTAAGAACATGGTGAACTGATGAAAAAGCAAATGCAGAAATACTTTGTGGTGAACCTGTCACTGGAAAGACATTCATGTATGCTTTGCGTACATACATATGCCTTTATTGAAGGAAAAATAACACCCTTGCCACGTTTGTAATGGAAAATAATGAGCTATATGGTTTAGAGTGCAGTGTAAACTTCTAGAAGCATAGCTTTTATTGAAAAACAAAAAAAAAACCCAAATCCTTGTAAAATTTGCATGAATTCAAGCAAGATTGAGTCATCATTGCTGTGGGAATTTGTTACTTGCTCTACTACAGCAGCGAGTTGTAAAGAACTTTGGAGAGTTGTGGAAATACATTTATCAGGAAAGTTTTGATCCAGCTATGACCTATCAACTGTCATGTAATCATTGGAAGAAACTAATCTAAAATGGCATCAGCCTGAAACTTCCCAAAGGGACTGAAATGTTGAATGAAGGACTTCAAACAAAAGCTTTGTTTGAAATGGAACATTTCAGTGCTGGCAGCTGTTTTAAGTGAGTTTGGCTGGTAATTGAGATGAAGCAGAGAGTACTGGAGGAAAACTGCCATATAGAAATAGTGACAACAATAAGAACTATCTGTCTTGTATTGAATCATTAACTTTACCAAGAAAGGTAGAAGGATGTCAGGAAGGTAGAGTTCTAAGCATGTAGTAGCTTTATGCTGCTAGTTTGTGTTTTACATCTTCAGCAACAACAAGGAAGTATAGACTATGGAGATGAACAAAAATGTTTGTATTTCTCTTTAGTGTTTTCTCAAGTACTTTGCACATTTCAAACACTATTGATTAAATTGATCAACAGACAACAAATAGGTGTGGGAGGAACGTAACTGATGTGTTATTTTGTAAGGTAATGTAAAATGAAGGCAGTAAATACTGTTGAATATAGCTTAGGTGAGGTTTGAGGTAAGAAGTGAAGACTTAATTAAAGAATAAATGCTGCTGAAGTAGTTGACACAGCAACAGAATTTCAGAACGCTTAAACTCTGTTAACTACAGAGAACTAACTGCTAGAGGGGAAAAAAACCCAAACAGACATCAGTGAAAATGTTTAGCTCTTGTCCATCATGAAGGCAACCCTACAAATTTGGTGTGTTGTGTTTATAAGTGAAATAGTACTCATACATCAAGTTAGCATTTGCTTTCCTAATAAAAAAATGCACTCAATTTAGGCTCTTGTCACAATGACAGCTAAAAGTGTTGTCTTGAAGCTTTTGGTTATTAGTAGAGAATTTACATATTAGTTTTCTGTACTGAGAAAATTGTGGCTTTAGGAGAGCTTCTCAACAGATAAAATATGAAATCACCTTGAAATCATAATGCAGAAATGACTTATAAATCAAAGGTGTTGATGTGAAGTAGGGCATCAGCTTAAATCCTCTTGCTAGAGAATACTGCCTTGAGAAAAGCTTCTCAACAGAAGTTTAGAAGCATATTTGTGCATGTTTGGATGCTTGATTTAATACAAGTTGTGCAGTCTATATATTTCTCAGTTCATGTATGCAGCAGTTACTGTTTTCAAAGGACTATGCCATTGGAACAAAATTGTTTTCATTTCCCAGCTAAATTTGAATCTTTTGCAAAGAAAATCAGCTCTGTTTTGCTATTTGAGGTGTGTAATAGTAGAGAGAACTTGTATATTTTTTTTCTAACAGTCAAGCTATGATTACATTCTTGCCTGGAAATCAGCACAGTAAGTGCCCATCAACAGATGTCTTGTAATTTTTCTCAAGAAAGTTAGAATCAGCTGATGGTCTAAATATGTGATTAAGTGCTACTATTTAAGAAATTAAGATTAAAAGCAAAGGCTATACTATACAAACTGTGTTGCATATTCTCTGATTTGAAAGAGTGCATGTTTTTAATATATCCTGCACATCAGTTGTGCTACCATGAACAGGACATATAAGAAAACATATATCCAGTTTGCTCTTAGTCCCCACAAGGTACGTTTTCTGGAATTTTAAGACTTTGGTCTATATCTTCGGGGGTTTAGTATAGAACTCTATCTTTGACAAGACAATCACAATTCTAGTTTTATATACTTGGTGTCTTTAGTACTTGAACTTCACGCAGGGCTAAGATTAAACCCAATCTTCTCCCCATCAGTATTTTTGTGGAGCTCAACATTTAAGGTCTTTTTTTATCAAAAGGAATCCGGTAAACCCTGTTTCTAAGCTTCCAATAAATATATTTTTCTTCTTCCAAAAATCTTGTTTTGTTTCTAAATTCTAGCATCTATTTCATAGGCTATTTCAGACAGCAGAAGTAATTTCATTACCTAATTCACTTCTAGACACTTTATGTGTGAATCTATGTCAAATACAATATTTTTTCCTGGCCTGCCAACTTTGGGCAAAAGTGAGTGTATCTGTTATTTCTGCCAACCAGCTGCCCAGCACCAGCTTTTAATGGTGTAATTCACCTTGGTAACTTTCCTTTATTGCTTCTACTGCCTTGCCTTTGGCTTGCTGACTTCCATACATAGAAGCATGCCAAAGAACCCATTTGCTTTATACTGCTATAGCTGATATACCCAGGACAAGAGGAACCCTATATGCACTCTTATCTAGCAGGTCTTCTCTGGTGTTTGGCTGAGAGTCTCCATGAATAATTCTCTCTCATGGCCTCCAGGAACCCACATTGTTCTGGCACAGGAAGCAAAGGTGCCTGAAGATGGCATGTGAATACTTGCTTGCTGATAATTTATCTTACAGGTTATTTTATTTTTGTCAGTGTAATCATGCTGCTGGAAAGTGGATCCTTATCTTACAATGAAATTGATTTGTGAAAATTAGTTTTGAAAAGTATGTTTTTCAATTCCAACAAGTTTAGGTTACTGGCTATCTACCTGTTACCACTATCTACTTGAAATTCTTTAGCTACTATCTTCCATCAAAAGCCAGTAGTGAATGACAACCCCCATCTAGAAACTGGTAATTGTTCTGCAAACAAATTATATCTTCAAAGCATTATAGATTAAAATGTCAAGAATTATGCTCTGGGTTTGAACTTTACTTGCTGATTGGTACAGAACACTTACTCCACATTGGTATGGAAATCTGTTTATAAATAAATACTGGGCCAACTGCTAGACTGTGGATTGACATCCAGCAAAGATCATAAAATCACAGAATGGTTTGGGTTGGAGGGGATCTTAAAGATCATCTAGTTCCACCCCCACTGCTTGGACAAGGACATCTTCCACTAGACCAGGTTGCCCAAAGCCCCATCCAACCTGGCCTTGAATGCTTCCAGGGATGGGGCATCCACAACAACTCTGGGCATCCTGTGCCAGTGCCTCACCACTCCCATTGTAAAAAAATTTTCCTTATGTCCAATCTCTATCTACCCTCTTTTCGTATAAAACTGTTGCTCTGTGCCCTGTTATAACAGGCCCTGGTTTAAAAAAAAAATCGATCTCTCTCAGAAACACCCTTTATGTATTGAAAGGCCATAATAAGGTGTTCAGTCTGAACAACCCTAACACTCTCACCCTTTCTTCATAGGAGAGATGTTCCAGCCCTCTGATCAATTCTGTGGACCTGCTCTAAAACATCTAAGTTTTTTTAGTACTGAGGACCTGGAACTGGATGCAATACTCCAGGTGGACTCTCATGAAAGACAAGATTCATTGCCTGGCTAGGATATAACTCTGGTCTTGCCTGTCTGACCTTCAGTATTTTTAAGATCTGGCGAAAACTGACGGTATCTTTAAGAGAAATTAAAGAAGCTGTTTTCCTACTAGTGTTTATGAAAAACAAGAAACTATTACAGGGGTGCCTAAAGGTGAATAAGTGCTTCCTGAAAGAGTAACATAACATGCTTGTCCCTTATTTAGGAAAGCAAAAGTCAGAGTAAGGGTCTTTGCAAAGGATTTGATGTCAGCTAAAAGAGCTATGTAAACATCCAAAGTCATCTTTGGTGGGATGAAACAGGCTTTCTTGAAACTGAGCAAAAGTACCTGTGAAACACAGTCTCTTCTTATTTTTACATCTGCCTCTAAACCAATTAACTGTTTTGTCCTTCTTGCTTAGAGTAGTGTCAATTTATTGCTTCTTTAGTGCTTATTTTGTTTTGAGTGATTTCAACCTTCTGAAACCTTATTATTCTATTCCAAAGGTAATGGTAATCTATACTTGAGGTAGGAGTCAACTTTCACAATATTCTGTATCCTAACAGGAGATCTATCAAACCGAGGAACTAATGATGTATTTTTTCCACTAGGATCTCTCTTAAGATTTAGGGTATCAATTTGGGAGAGCCATGTCCCAGTAGCCTGTGTTCAATATTTTTTTTGGCATGTTACAGGGTGTGAGCAAGAGCTTGAGAACATCAAGATAACCACAGCACTAACATAGGTATGGACAGAACACTTTCCATTCCAAAAGCAACAGAAAGATTTTGCTTAGCTGGGAGTAATCAGTTATTGTAGCTACATACCTTAGCCATTCTTTTCTGACATCTGTCATGTTACATCAGAATAATTTTGATAAAAAGGTCATACAACAGAACTCTATTTTTTTCCTTCCCTGGATTTTTTTCCTTGTATTTCTTTGACTCCTGGCAAAGAGAATTCTCCTTCTGATCTCCTTCCTCAAAATAGAGTGGAGTGGTATCTTTCATGGTATCTTTCATGGAGACAACCCAAGGGGTTTAAAGTTGTGGAGCTATTAGAGAAAAATCTGTGGTGAAAATAATTAAACATATCTAAGTATTCTTGTAGCTTAGTTTAGAGAGCTGAAACTTAAATAATTATTCCGATTTAGTCTGCCACAGGCAAAATGCTTTTCTTTTATCCTGTAGTGCAGCTTTTCTGATTATGGTGTTAAAAAAGCACTGCCTTTTTTGAGTAAATCCAAGAATTCTGGTTTTGGTCTTAATTCTTTCTTGAATCTTTGGCACATCATTTCTCTGTCACTTCTGCCTTTGAGTGTTGCAAATTTTTACTTGGTTACCTCTACAAAATTCAAGCTGTTGATAATATTTTACATGTTAACCATATATATGGATGTCAATTTATTATAAATACCTGTAATAGTAAATTTCTTCCAGTAATCCTTCAGTTTCTTTTAAACCTGGTATACAGCTTCAGACATTCTAGAGGATTCTTATACATCTTTCTCATTGGAATTTTTTTTCCTAATAAATTCATATATATTTTTATGGACAGTTTATTCATAGCAATAATAAAGGGGAATATTTTTAACTTTTTAATACCTTTAGAAATAATTAGATAACTCACTATGCATTTCCACACATTAGAATTCAGCTTTATGTAACAAGAAGAATCAGTGACTTGCAGTGTAATGAATGCGCTGTGTGATTGTAGTTTAGAGATCGTTTAAACCAGGAGAATAACCATTCTGATAGTACTTCATTCTAGAAGATATTTTTGAGGTGATTTTAAAAGAAAAAGAGAAGAAAACTATAGAGATTGAATGAAATTATTTTCTGCACAGTGTGTGGGACAAATGCTCATCTCAAGGATGCCAATAACAAATTTGCAATTAATATTCTAGTACAGTGACTATAATTTAATTGATGAATAATAATTGCAAAACTCAAGGTGAACTTTGAAGTTATAGCCTTCTGACCAGTAGGGAGAATACAACCAGCTGCATCTGGCTTTGTGTGCTTTGGTCTTGGTGCTAAGAATATGATTATAAAAGAATATATTTTATAACATCTTTAAAAATATATTAATCATTTAACATTTCTGTGTCTGCACATAGTAGCAAATGACCAAAAGCAACATTTGTGCTTGATGTTCCATTGTGCCAGATTTTTAGAAAACATTTGTTAACTCATAATTTATTGCACAGAGTGCATAATTCATATATCAGTGGGAAGCCGTGAAACTATCCATGGAACCTAAATAGAGGTGGCCTACATTGTACTCGGTGGAAGGATAAATGCTGAGATTCAAATCAATTTGTGAAGTTGTTTCAGATATAAGCAGAATCCACATGTAAACAAGAAATTAAAGCTTTAACAATTAACTGGAGATATTTTCCTTTCCTATTTCACTCCTCACTTTACAAGAACTTTTCCTTTCCTGGAAGGGCTAGGGATACTAAGAAAGATCTCAAACTATGTTGTAAATTCCACTCCTTGCTTTCATTCATAACATTGTCATGCAAAGAAAATGCAGATCACTGCACTCATTCTGTGGAAGATAAGAAGTTATTGTGCCCCTACATGCAAATATGGGAAGAACAGACTTTTCACCTCCACTAGACTTTAATTCAGATTAATAATAGTCTAGAAATAACATGTAATATCAAAAGTTGAATCTTTCCAGAGGAAGCCCATTTGCTTCCCCTTCTGATCTGGTCTAAGAAAAATGGCACTGTCCCTAAGCTCATAGGGGAAAATGATTAGGCACATAACTTCACACAGTGAAGAAAAGGCAATAATGTTACAGGATGCTTTTAGCTTAATAGGAATGATGACCTGAATTTCTTGAAAAGAAATACTTGAAAAGTATTAAAATCATTAATAAAATTCTCGTGTAATCTCAAATGTAAGTAAAATATCTTAAATGTTTGGAAAGGTTCCTGTGGTGTGTATCGGCTATGGGTAGTGGTTTAGATAAGTTGCACTAAATTGTCATTCTGACAGCTAACCTTTATGGTACATTTTAATTGGATTGAGGTGCCAAGTAATTACAATGAGCCTCCATAGCCTCTGGGCTGCCTGCCGACTGCTGTACAAAACTGGCATCGCCTGAAGCACCTGATCCTGTTTCAAAATTAGAGAAAACACTGTTTCTGAAAGAATTTAACTGAGCAGAACACAAGTGACTTGGAAAAAGTAAAAGATCACTTTTAAAATTAGGAAGTTTCCCTCTCATATTTTACCCAAAACATGGACTGTTGGTCTTAAGTACCCCTAGGGTAAGATTTTGGAAATAATTTGGGATTAACTGAAATAAAGTAATGTTCCTAGTCTAATTTAGGACTGTTTTTTAAACAGCTTGTAACTTCATGTGAAACTAGCTTTCCCAAATCATCTAGTTCACATTCAGTAATCTGGAAATCTTGTTTGGTGATGAATTGTAAATGCTTAACAGTCAGGGACAAATACTGCATGCCTTCTGTATTCTGACTTTTGGTGTGAATGACAGGAATTGCTTTTAAGTCTGAGATTAGGATCCAAATCTCATAAGTGCTTGTCTTTATTGAACCAGAATTGTCCTTTGTTTTAGATAGCTATTTCACCTAACGTTTACCCACCTGATGAGCAGCTTTTCCTTCTCAGTGTTTACTTTGCTAGCCTAAATAAACAAAGCCCTCTGTCTCTTCTTATGAGAGATCTATTCCTCTGACCTGTTCCATGTTCCAGTCTGAATTCATAATCTTTGAGTATAGTGATCAAAAAGATGTGTGATACCTCAGATGAGGTCTCACTTCTGTTTTGAAAAAAGTATTTTTATTTATTATCTGTATTCTTTGCCTGAAAGACTGAAACATGATAAGGACTGCACTTATTTTTTATGGCCCCATTATTTTGGGAGTCTTTCACCTTGTGGCTAATATGTCTTTGTCTTTCTCTTCCTCAGCAATTCCTACTCAAGTTGCTAATTTACTGCAGGCATTCTGGTTCTTAGTCCTCAAGGCTATGACCTTGTACTTTGATTTAGTTCCATTTCTAACATTGCTTTCCTTGAAGTCATCCGAATTGTCTGCAATAATATGATCCTTCTCATTAATCCCTCCCAAGTTTGAGTCATCAACAAAACCTATAAAAGCTTTTTTGTTACTTTCATCACTGAAAATATTTAATAAATGCTTATTAAGTAATTAAATTGGGAATGTCCCTCCAGTCAATCCTGTTGCCTTGTCCCCTTTAGGCAATTTCTTAATAAGGTCTTCTCCGGTGTCTGATTTATGCTGGTTTACAAAGCCAAAGTACACTTGATCTATAACCTATCATTTGTCTTGACAGCCAGGCTGGCCATAAGTCTATCCAGCCAAACTAATGTGGTATCTATCTTTGGTAAATGATTTTCAGTTTATTCCATTATCCATCTAGTTATGTGTCTAATTACCCTTCATATTCTTTCTTTTTACTCATTATTGAGGGTTTATTGAATCTAAAGATCAATTAGTTCACCCATTCTTAAAATGTTAGTTGTTCTTCACCAATATGGTATCAGTGTTGACTCTACAGATTAGTTAAAAACTATTTGAGATCATTCTCCCGCAGTGTTATGACTAAGTAAGCAAAATTATTTTACTATAGTTTTCACTTTATCAGTACTTTGTTAGCCTTTGCCTTGTTTTTTTCATTTCAGGTTGAACCTGTATTATCTTTCATGTCCAATCCATCCTCTTTTCTTAGCAACAAGGTGCTGCTTTCTCTGTTCTCAATTTCTTTATGAAATCAAAGATGCTTTTTCTGTTTGTTTTAGCTTTTTTTACAGGATGTGACTCATCTAGATTTTTACAGTTCTCACTTTATCCCTCTGTTTTCTGGCCTTAAGACAGATTTCTTTGTTGTTGTTGTTAAGTACTTTTCCAGCATTCCTTTGGAGCTTTATTTTTGTTTATACTGCTTATTTTTCACCTACTTAGGTCTCACTTTCCTATTTGCTTGGTGTTTACAGCTCTTACAGTATCCATTCCTAGATCACATGGCTGATAGAATATTTTTCCATTATATATCACTAGACAGAAAAATGAATGACTTTGCTTACTATGTCGCCCTACAACTGACACTAATCTTTTTTTAAACCATTGATGAGGTTTCTTCCTGTGCTTTAGTCTATCATACAATGCCAAAGGTAAAATTTCTCATTTAATCTTATTACTAGTGCCAGGGGATTAATGTCAGGTGGCACTTGTGGTGACAGAGAAAAGATTAAAAAATAATTCCATTAAACCTGTCTACGGCATTTGATATTTGAACCGTTAATAAGAGGGATTACCTTCTTTGTAGGCCATGGTAAAAATAAGCTCAGCATAATTGTCTTATGAACCAAAGGCCTCTCTACTTCTAATACATGAAAGATTCTATTTCGTAAAGATCCCCGATTAAGACATTCATGGAGAGTTTAGTCATACTAAGCTAATGGGAAAGATCAACATAATAGTTCCTTCATTTTCTGATGATGAACATTATAGGTTTTGTGAAAGTATATATATAAACATATATACTATATAGAAACTATAAATAGTTTATAACTATATAATATTTATAATTAAATATAAACATAGCTGAAACATACTCCCTTTAAATTTCCATGTTTCCATATAGTTTGTATTACTGTCCTGGTTTCAGCTG
>VZTV01099807.1:1261-11897 GCA_013400875.1 Anhinga rufa
CAAGCCATGAAGAGTGCAGACTCCCATTCCACATCTCCCTGAGGCAAGGGGAGGTCCTCCCTCATACTTCATCTAGTAGGAAAATGGCACCTGTCCACAACCTTCTGTACAATGCACCTTCCTCTCTGCATCATCACTTCCTCAACATAGTTTGACACAAAATTCTTTGCCAGGGTTACTGAGGAAAAACCACTAAAGCCTTCAAAAAACTTGAGTTAATAAAAACATCTCATTCCTTGCTTTCAAATGTTTCCAGCACAAGCCCAAGGAGAAGATCCCATAGTCAATCCCACCCCAGCCAAACAAGAGATAAGAGCAGGCCGCCGTTGCAAACCAACACTTAAATATCCAGGCTTGCAAACCCTTTCCTCACATGCAGGAGGCCACAGCGTTACTAGCTGGCAATACTCCCACTTAGTGCTCCCAGATTCATGAGGCAGTAGAGCACATCCAGGAAGGCATCCTTTTTACAAAAAGGCTTCATTTTCTTATTAGCTCATGCTGCTGTCTCTTGAATAAGCTGTGAGCAGTTTTACAGATTTATACATCGACCTGAGGTGTTATCAGATCTTTGGTTTTATTTCTTCATTAGAAAACTGGTTTATACCACTTCAGAAACTCTGTTTTGTCCTTACCTTCTCATTTGTTCTCTGGAGGAAAGTATCTGCTCCCTGTGGGATTATTTATGCTATTTATTTGGCCTGCAAGGTGAGCATGCTCCACAGACTACCCCTTGCAGGCTAACACACCTTCAGTATTTTGTCTGAAAGCCACATAACACCCCCTTCTTACCTTGTTTTGTTTTTTTCTCCCTATCTCAGGCTCCTCTAAGTGTTTTATCAATCCTTTTAAGTACTCTTGCTAAATTACTTGTGCTAATCAAGTGATCTAATTGCTGACAGAGAATGAGGTGGTCCCCAGGCTAGCTTACCAAATGCTGATCTTGCACATATACTAAAGCTTCTAACTGGGAGCCAAGACATCTGCTGACAGGTGGTAACTCCTCCAGGATCTGCTCTCCTGCGACCTGCTGAGTTGTTTTCTTGGCTTATTCATTTATTTCCTAAAGAAAGAAATAGGATCCTTCATAACTTTTGCTTATTAAGCCTGGCTCATGTGCTCTCTGTGGCTTTGGCCAGGAACCATGTGGTTGGAAGATTTATATGAAGTGAAAAGGTTATGATTCTAGTAAGAAATCCACATGACCCATCAGCTGTGATTTATTGGTCCCTACAATAACCTAAAAATATGTTGAATGGTTATATTCTTTCAGTCAGTGCTTAGCATTTGAAAACAGCACTTTTTCAGGTGGTGCAAGAATGCCTTCACATCAGTGCAGTGCAGAAAAAGATTTTCAATAATGATTATTAATTTCTGTAAGACATGCACTTTAAGGCTATTATGATGACTCCTGACAAAGTATTGTCTGCCTGATACTTCTGCTCACATTTTTAGGCTTTTATTGACATTACTGCAAGTCCATTGCTTAAATTAATACACTCCTTGGCCACATCATTCATAAAATTAAGCTGCCAACTGTGGGCATACAGCTGTCATAATCAGAGAGCATTTATATTACATTCCTTTACAATTACCTGGATACTTACTGTCACTATTGCCATGTCTAAGTGTCTTCCAGGCAGTATGCAATGCCTCTTTCAGGATGGAAGGTGAGGGTAGACATCACAGAAAGAGGAAGGAGAAAAAGGGTTATAAACCGAACAAAAGAGATATAATTATCTGAAGTGCATAAGCAGAATTTCAGAAGATGTGGCCAAAACACAGTCCTGAAATCTAGCTCTCTGTCAACAAGCTCCGGAGCTTTTGACCTTTCAGTGCTGTCAGTGCCAAAAGCTCTCTTCTATGAATATGCCCACGCCCACCATCACTGCATGGTACATACTTCTTCAACCTCCTCTCCCACCTTTGTCTCATTGTGTGTTGGAAATTTGGTGGTTGTCTCCTATGTTCTCAAACATGCCTGATATGCTAATTGGATGCCCCCCTCTCCTAAGTGTGCCCTGACCACCATGCCACTGACAACTCCTGGCACTTGTGCAGTTCACTGCTTTCTGCATGGCACCATATCTTCAAAATACAGAGAGAGAAAGAGAATACAGAGCAAACACAATCCTGCAGCAGTTACAGGCCAGTCCATGCTCAAAGGACCAATTCTGCAGTTTTCTATTAAACAATACAGAATTCTGGATAGAGGGACTAGAGCCCAGGTCTGCCTCTCCTTCCCCTATAGTAAATAGTGCTCTACCTATTAGGCAGTACCTTTTCCTTCCTGCCATACAATGTTAATCCAGGGAAGGATGAAGTCCTGGATATAGTAGAGGGCAGAGCAAACAAGCAGTAAAACACTGTGAAAGCAATTATTTTTGGTAAATCATGTAAGTCTGGAGCTGCCGCACAGCAACTCTGTCCCTCAGAAATACCCTCAACCAAGCTGCTTAACCATGCGTTCTCCCATACCACTCCAGAGGCTGTGCAGCAATCATGAGTGCTTCTTCCCATGCCAGTTACAGTGATCAAGTGATGCTGTTATGTTACTGGGAAAATACTATTGGACCAGCACACCATAGCATTTATGTCCCTTTCTCATCCCTTCTTTTACATCCCCAAACAGCCCAGATTTCTAACCAATCAATGTTAGAGCCAGGAAAATAACCTTTCTTAATGCAGCATAAAACACAAAATCTAATAAAAATATATTAATTTTCACTTTTTTTGTGCTATTCTGTTAATAAAGTTCACACAAAAAATGTGTTTATCTATTTCAGCTCCAGTACAGCTGCTAAATTCATGCAGTAATGCGTCTTCTAGCTTTTCAGTGCATAACATGGACTTTTCAAAAGATCAAAAGCAATTAAAAAAGAAGTGAGTGTATGTATGAAACTAGCTTCAAAACTGCCTCAGTTCTCCTGCTGTTCCTGATATTTTTGATGTGACTTCCCCTGCTTTCTTCTTTCTACATCTCTGTTCACAGAGTGAAGAGCTATGGCCACACACAGGGTTTCCTTAAGAAAGGTTTCTACATAGTATAGATTAGAGGAGAGTTTTCCTTTTGTATAAATTGTATACAGCTTTTAAAATCTCCACTGAGAATTATTTTTATATTAGGTTATCAAAGAAGACATGCCCACTCTACCTGGACTCTGATTTGAATTTGATTTGTGTTGCAAGAGCAGTAAAGTAAGTTACTGCAGCTAGCTGAGCTGGAGCTGATAGCATTCACTGTCATAAACAGTGAATTAGATACAATCCTTCACAGAGCTCTCTTCCTTTCTGCTAACATGCATAAGAGACTTTAAAATTTACTGAAAATGTTAATTTTTTAATTGATTAAGATTGGTGGACCATATTCAGATTCCTATAGTTCTGCTGTGGCAAACCAGCTCATTTTTCTATGAGATGAGATTTTCTGGACCCAGGAGCTACAAACAGAACTACAGGTGGTCCCTAGCTGAATACTTTTCTGGAGTTCGCAGCCAGTTTCTTTGAACCTTTTGAATAGTGAAGTAAATATATTCGATTTTACTTTTCCCAGCAGACTTTTAAATGCCAAATGAAAATGTAAATCTCACTGAGGAAGTCTGGGAACTATCCAGAAGCTGCTGAAATTGGTGGAAGTCACGTAAATGATTTTGACGTGCAGATCAGACTTCAGGTGGGTACAGGAACGTGTTGATTAATGTCACAGAAGAGTGACGCAGAAGAATGCCACACAGAGTTGTTGCCTCCTTTGTTTTAAGGAAAGGAGGAGACCAAAATGTTTTCCTTTATTTTTTATGAAGCTGGACATACTGGAGCCTTATTGGCTTCATAGAGTCATCTTTTTTCAAAATACTCAGGGAACCAACCAGAGACCTTTTCACATGCTCAGAAACAAAAACTTCTCAGCCAACATACTCTAAAATCTTTGGAAATGTTCATATCTCATCTTTGTACACCAAAGAGTTATTTCTCATGCCTAAGTACATTTCAGAAAAGCGCTTGAGCCTGCAGGTTTCCCTGGAGCAGTGCATGAGGATCCACTAGAGCCATGCACACTCTTGAGGTGTTCAGTCTTCTGATTGTCATCTCATGAGGCAGCTAAAGCACCTTTGTCACTGCTCTGGTTGGCCTGGCTTAGTCCCCCGTTGTATGTGGTGGCACTAGCATTGCCACTTTCGCCCCCACCCCCCAAGTCCCTCAGTTTAAAGCCCTCCTTACCAAGTTGGCCAGCCTACTGCCAAAGATTCCCTTGCCTGGCCAGCAGGTTGAGGGAGGTCATCCTGCCCCTCTACTCTGCCCTGGTGAGGCTGCATTTGGAGTGCTGTGTCCAGTTCTGGGCCCCCCAGTTCAAGAAGGACAGGGAGCTGCTTGAGCAAGTCCAGAGGAGAGCCACAAGGACGATCAGGGGACTGGAGTGTCTCTCTTATGAGGAAAGGCTGAGAGACCTGGGTTTGTTCAGCCTGGAGAAGAGAAGACTGAGGGGGGATCTCATCAACACTTATAAATATCTGAAGGGTGGGTGTCAGGAGGATGGGACTGGACTCTTTTCAATGGTGCCTGATGACAGGACAAGGGGCAATGGGCACAAGTTGGAACACAGGAGGTTCCACTTAAATATGAGGAAAAACAACTTTCCTGTGCGGGTGCCAGGGCAGTGGCACAGGCTGCCCAGAGAGGTGGTGGAGTCTCCTTCCCTGGAGACATTCAAACCCCGCCTGGACGCGGTCCTGTGCCCCCTGCTCTAGGTGTGCCTGCTCACGCAGGGGGGTTGGACAAGATGATCTCTGGAGGTCCCTTCCAACCCCTACCGATCTGTGATTCTGTAAGTATGAATCATATGAATATGTTTTAAAAACAGTATAGTT
Source organism: Anhinga rufa (assembly GCA_013400875.1). NCBI lineage: Eukaryota > Metazoa > Chordata > Aves > Suliformes > Anhingidae > Anhinga > Anhinga rufa. The sequence goes on from VZTV01099807.1 coordinate 6,127, forward strand.
CTAGCTCTGTTTGTTTAATTCTCACAGCTTAATTCAAAATAGAGTTTAGGAGCTAAGCAGAACGCTCATAAAACAAACCTAGACACAGTACGGAAACAATACAGCATTTACAGACTCAAAAAACCTGTCATATATGATCTGTAAGAATTTTTTTTTCTAGGATTTCTTTTAAAGAATGTTTCATAAAACCTCAGGATTGCTCAGTCTGGTTTATGGTTGGTTCTTACCTCCATTTCATTAACCACAATGAGAATTTTGGCATCATATCACCAATGAACTCCCTGAAGTTCTATCAGTGTACACCAAAGCGAAATGTGCTTTCAGATCAGTCATGTGATACAAGGTAACAAATTAAGAGTTGTATGCCTTACACTAGATAATTGCAAAAAGAAGCAATTGGCCTTTGTTTTTTTTCCTTTTGCTTTTCAAGATGACAGAGAGAAGATGGAAAGATGATTATAATGGCAAAGGTAACTGAGTTGTCCTCACACTTACAAAAGTGTAGACATGCACCATGCAGTGCAGTGCCAACTTGTAGGTGCAGGGCTGCTGATCCTGGGTAGCAGGTAACCGCTGGGGTGAATTCTATTGCATATGGGCAAAAGTCATAAATTATGTGCTGCTCTGAAAGAGCTGAAGCAGTACAGTGCCTGAGTGCAGTTGTCCACTAACAGTTGTGTCATGCCCTTGAGACTTCCTCTCATCTCCCTCCCATGGCAAGCTGAGCATCCCTTCCCAGCAGTGCACTAATACAGGCTTCCTGCTACTGGCTGTGCTGGTTACAGCAAAGGCAACAGAAGTATGTGCTTAGTAGGACACTGGAGTAACATAATCAGTTTTACAGAAATATTAAAAAAAAAAAGCAACTACAAAATATCTTTCACTAGGCTAAATTGCTTTTCTTGGACCTTGGACTCCTGGCATTTTTTGGAATAACATGTACCTCTTGCTGTTAAGACTGAATTTCTTTTCTGTTACAATTGCCGGCACAGCATTTATAGTTATTAAGAAAGTATCCATTGATACAATCCAATATAGTAGAGGGTCTGAAATATTGTTGACTTTTATCCTACTACATACAAAGAGTGAAGGTAAATTACAGTAAGAAAAAATAACAGGCTATTTTGTAATTCTAAAACCATGAAGGGAGGTGATCTTTTTTAATTTTTTGTTCTGAATATAAGTTAAGAGCATGATTTACCTCTGATGAAGACCACGGATACCATAGATGTTAGTAGACAGTGGATTACCCTAAAAAGATAACAAAAGAAGTGGTTCATAGTTCAGAGTTTGGACTTTACTGTTAAAACTTACATAACACAAGATACAAATAACAAAATATTAGAAAATGTCTTGTAGAAATGAAAGCATTCAAGATGCCCTGATATCTTTATCCTGGTAAATAGTCAATACAGCCATGCTCTGCTTTACAAAGCATGCCTTATATGTACAGCAAACTGTGAACAAGTAAGGGATCATCCTGGTTCCCACTCGCAGCCCACCCCAAGTAGGAAAGAAGAGAAGGTTTGCATGTGGTCCACACAGCTGCCGTGCAGAGGAAACAAAAGCTCAAATCTGCTGAAATGAAGTCTAAATGACTAAACTCACTAAACTTCCCAGCTTTCCAAGGCATAATAGAAAATTTAAAAGTAGTGAGAACAGCATCTGGAAAGATGGAAACATGAAACAGTGGCATGATGTTTGTTTCCTTTTCAGCCCTGATATCAGTGCCTAATGACAAAGATGGCTAAAATGAACTTTCCTGGTCTTGCAGTCTTTGAAAAGAAGAAACCATACTTGGTTTTCTGGTTAACAACTAAGATACCAAAATATCCTTAAATGAAATACGAGTCTTCACTTAGAGACTTTTAGACTATCACAACAAATTTAAATTTATGTTTTTATATTTATGTCTATTTAATACTTAATTTTATTATATTTCCATGCTTATATATATTTAGATTGTTAATGATAACTCACATAAATAGAAAGCCAAATATAAGAACTAATCTCTCTCTATCAAATTCCTATGTTCTACCTCCTTATTACTAAAAGTATTTCTAGACTGGCCAGTGGTAGTTGGCCACCAGAGGGAGCCTGCACAATTTCAGAAACTGCAGAAAGACGGTAAGATCGACAGTAGAAAAAATGGCTGTTATTTGTGTAGAGACTGAAAAGGAGAAGTGAAGCCTTTTTCAGGTTCCACAGAAACGTTTCTCATAGAACCCAGGGTTCATGTGACATCATTTTGCTGCTTCAGTGTGGAAAAGATAGGAAGATATTCAATGTGAATACGTTGAAAAAAGTGGCAGTAATCACATGTGAAAGGGGACAATAAACAGCTAACTAGTTCAGCTTCATATAAAATGAGTAAAATAGGAAAAGAATAATTTATAACGTTATTCCTGTTTCTATCATATTCCTGTTTCTGTTCTGTCTGTGTAGGGCCTAATCTGCCTACAGTGGAAGACACTTCAGAAAAGGAATTCTCTCATTTTGTATAGGCCAAATATGGACAATATGGGTATAATGAGTAAGAAACAAAGCAATGGGCTCTCTGTACTTGTACTTCTCCAAATATTTGATATGGCTTAAAAAGTGTTGTTATGAGTGAGAAAAAATACTTCCAATTATTCTAAAAACAAGAAAACTGAACATGCCTTGGGAATATACAGCTTTCACCATCCACTGGTCGGATTTGCTTCTCTGAAGAAGATCGCTGTCCTTTTGGATACCTTGTATATATAGCTGTAGCATTCTAAACGCATTCAGTGATTTCTTCTCAAGCAACCCTGTGAAATGCCAAGGTGACGTTTATGAAAGTGGTAAGATTTATGGAACACTCTTTCAGAACAAATTAGAAATTTCCTGTGATTACTTTATTGGAAAAAGATCAAAGAAACATCTAATAATATTGATGTTGTTATGATGGTAACTGTATTTTCCTGCAGGACACGGGAATGAAGAAACATCAAAAGGGAAGTGGGGAAAGGGTGCAAGAGACAAAGGGTGGAAGGGAAACTAAGGCAAATGGCAGGGGTGTCACTCTAGGTAATCAAACTAACCAGAAACCATGTGCAGTGGTAAAAGAGGAAACAAAAAGGATAGGACAGTGTCAGAACAAAAGGAAAAAGGACAATGTGTATGTGAGATGTCTGCATCTTGAGTTTGACCTATACACAACATCCACCAGTGAAACTATATGTCAGGCTTCTGACACCTCACCAGAGAGGCCTGCTGGCTTCTTGAATTACAACTTCAGTGCCAATATGACTATTCTTGCTGACTGCAATAGATTAAATATGAATAGATGGCCACATACTTCCTCCCTGCTTGTCACAGAGGAAAATTAAGCTCATTAGAGGCCTATATCCAGGCTAGGATTTCCACTCATTCCTGTAACTGCTAGATGAATGGCAAAAGTCAAAATATATATGTCTTGGGCCTGACAATTAGTGGGAATGAAAGCACTGGGGTATCCTACAGTCAAGTGTCTTCACTCACACCTTTGACTCCAGCTCCTAGTAGGCTACCATAAAATTGTTCTTGCTTACACTATTTTCCTAAGTCCTCAGGTCCTTTATGAATCTTTCCCAATGTCATCCCACATTATAAATGTTTCAGGTAATTGGAAAAATTGCCACAGGTCATAAAAAATTGAAAGGTTTGGTTTCTCATTCCTACACTTTTGAAGACATAACCACTCTGATTGGGCCAGTTTGCCAGTTATGAGTTTCAAGCTGTTGGGAAACTATAATTTCAAGCATATTTCTTCCATTTCTCACACTACAACACCATAGATTGACAGAAGGAGGAGTACAGAGCTAAGCAGCTTCCTTTTAAAAAAAAAAGGTCCGATATTACCTCATCCTAACTACAGGACATCCCTTGAGCAGTGACTAGAACAGACTCAGTATAATTGCTTCCACAACTTTGCCAATTCGCTGTGTTGCTGGAAAATCTCATAGTATTTGATATTTTCTTCTTATGGGTCAAGTATTTCAGTCAGTAGAGTCCATGAGAATCTCGGTTTTCTCTTCTAAAGAAACTGAAGCTTCTGTATGGTGCAGTTCTGACTTATCTCTGAGAGCATCTAGGATTAGAAAGTAATCAGAAAGAATCAAACAGCTCTTGTACATTTTAAGTTTCATGTGATTCTTTGGGGCCAAAGACATGCTGTGGCTTTCCTCTATGCCTCTTTGATTTTCTGATGACTTTTAGTTTTCATTGCTGGAGGTGGTGATGCAGGACTGGATACAGCACTGAGAGCCACATGGACCATGTTTCACCCAAAGCAGTCCAGGGTTCAGAACCTCGGAGGGATAACAAACACCACACAGAGGATTTCTCAGACTTTTTCCTTCTGACTCTTCTGATGGACATTTCAAATGTCCAAGTTAAAAATGGAAGAAAAGCACCCAAAAACTTTACAGATCATAAAAGAATGCAGGCATGGCCTTTGCACTGAGTATTTTAGTAGTTGCATTGGAAGACCTTATATTGTTCAGATCAAACAAAAGATTTGACTCAGAGAAGTCAGTTGTATCTTCAGTTCCCACTTTTCTAATCCAAGTAATAAAAGTACTCAGAAGGTAGTAAAGGTGGTATTTTAAGGGCCCTAAATCACCTGAATACAAGCCTGTGCATTTGGGATCTGACATCATGGCCACTTTGCAGTGAGACATTCATCTCTCTTCACCCAGATGCTTCTTTGCACATTTAATATGTTTTACAGGGTCCTTCTGTTCTCTCCCTGCACTAAGACACTGAATGTTGTGTCACGGTGTCCCACATAACATACGACATAAGCGATGTTCTGTACTTACCTTCCTTGCTACAGCCATGCGACCCACTTAAATAAAAAGCAGCATTTTTCAAATAGGAAAAAAACAGCAAGAAGTTAATTTTAAAACATATTATCTTGGAGCTTCAGTTTAATATTCTTTGTTACCTGCAATGTTTGAATACTCAGATTATCTCCTGAGGCCTGCAGTAGTTTCACATTACAACTTGTACTGGAAGCTCAGGACTCAGGTTGGAGTTTCTAACGCTTTAAGTTAGAGAGACAAACTCTTTAAGTTTAAACCCTTCACACCACTTGTGACCTAAGTATTTCAATGTGCTGCTATGTTTTGATATCAAATTACATTTGCATGTATTTTTAGTATTTTTACAAGAATGTCAAACTGAGATGCAATGCTGTGTTGACGGAAGCATCTGCTGGGTTCCATTACAACATACTAATAATGGGAACACGTCTGCTGTATTTAAAAAATATAGTTTTTACCTACAGTTTAATTGGAATGGAAAGTGGAGAGAATACAGTCTTCACTGAATAAGGAGGTAACTCAGCAAAGGAGATGCATGTGTGTGCTTCATAAAGGTATCACTTTTCTTTCCAAATATAAAGTGGCAGCTTTGGATGTGGGAAGGAGTGTTATGTCTATTCATTTTAAAATATAGCCAATATTTATAGCATTCACGTATTCTCATTTTTAGATCTGTACTTAAACATAATCGTCTACCATATACATAATTCTAACTGCTTAACCCAAAATTATTTTCCTCTTCAATTTTTAGAGAATAAACAGGAGACACATAAAATCGGTATGTGTAACCAAAAATCCTGTCTGCATATATGTACACCACATCTACGCAGTAGCCACAGATATACATAAATCTATGTACATGGTGTTGACGTTTTACAAGGAACAAAATAAATATGTAAAACTACTTAGAAGGGGCCAATTAAAAAAACAACAACCCACCTC
>VZTV01099810.1:0-20777 GCA_013400875.1 Anhinga rufa
TTATGAAGTGGAGAGGTGATGCCTGTAAGAAGGACAGATGCAGCCTGGCTGACGGCCAGAGGGAAGGCTTGCTCCAGGTGCCTGGTCAGGCTGGTGAATTTATCCATCCCTGAATTGTGCTGGAGACAGGCTGTATAACTCTCCCACTCACCAGGCATCAGGGCATGAGGGCGTGTATTGCTTCTTGCCTGTTTTGTGAATCTGGGTCGGTGTTTCAAATAATGATCCCCTTAAATGAGAGATGTTAATGGCCAAGCACTCCCTCCAGTTAATTATAGGTCAATAGAAAGTTATTATCATGCACTCCTAAGAGTACAGTAGTCATTTTTTGTTTGGTCCCTTAGCTGAAGCAGTGCATCAGAGGCTGAGGAGTATCCATTTAGTTTAGCAGGCTTTCAGTTCCTGTAAGGAGATGGATATTACCATCAGAAGGGAAATGGGACATTAACTGAGGTCCAGGTGATGCACATAAGCATTAGATAATATGTTAATTTAAAATGATAAATTAAATAGTTAAAGTATTTTAATGGTAAGCTACAGTACAGACACAGAATGTCCCTTGTAGTGTGGGGCCTGTGAAACTGTGTGAGTATCGTTGGCAGCCTGGGTGTGGGGAAGGTACGAGGGGGAGAAGCAGGTACGCAGAGAAAAGGAGCTTTTTCACACCCAGTTCAAAGAGGTGAAATTTCTGCTGTCTTTGCACAAACCAATGTGGGCTAGGTGGAGGAGGAAGCCACCAGCTAGAAAAAAGAGGGAATTTTACAAAACAAGTGGCAAAAGACAAAGCTAAAAAATAGTACAGTTACATATATGTTTTTAAAACATAATGGCTCGGTTAACTGACAACAGCTGGAATGAAATAATTTTCTCTCCGATGTCCGTTTGTGATGAATACTTAAGAAGAACTTATGCAAGCTAATGATAGTTACAGAAGCGTGACTTGTATTTAAGAGAGCTACTGCATGGACGTCAGAGGTAGGAAATCAGTGCTCTGAAATATTAAGCATGTGACTGTTTTACGTTAACAGCTGTAGAGTCTGATTCTGCAAACCCTAAGCCATGTGGAACTACTCTCCTGAACACAGTATGTTATATGAGTACAGCAATATAGGTTTAACATGCATAATTATCAGAGCCCTTGTCTATGTTATAATTTTAAGTGTTAGATCTCCATTTTGATTTTAAACTGTGGAAATATACAGAGAAAATGCATGCACATCTTGGGGCAGAAATAATGATTGTGTTTTGCTGCAATAAAAATAGATTTTTTCTTTTTATATCTGTAGCTTCATGAGCTTTCATTAAAAAAATCAAAATCCTGTTTGTTGTCAAAGGTAGTTTTTAACTTGCCTTTTTAAAATCTATTCAGAAAACCCTATGCCACATAAGACAGAACACATTAAAGACAGTCAGTCTTTCTCTTTTCCTTTTCCTCCCTCTCATTTTTTTAAAGAAGTAACCTAAAAAAAATATGTGTGCTGTGTAAGAACGTGTGCTGAAGTTTCATGTTTCAGGTAATCTTCTTTAAAATAATAGGATTCTAGATTGCATCAGTTAGTTTTAAAACTGCTATGCTATTGGTAGGGACAAAATGGGATTAGAGCCAAAATTTGACTGTGTTACTGCCAAAGTCTGTATCAGATTTAAGACACATGCTTCTGCAAGCTTCCATGAAGGTTGTGAAAAAAGTTTTAATACAGAGTTGGATTACAGCTCTCGAGCTCAAAACATTGGCCATTACACTACCATCTCAAAAGGCTGCTGTAACACGGAGCAGAGAATACAGCAGATTTCTTACATTTTCTGGACCACAGATGGATTTTGAATGCCTCTTTGTGCCTCGATGGAAGATAGCTTAACTTCAGTAACTGGAATCCATACCTGACCACTTGTGAGCGTGTATGTGTATACATACAGATATATACCTATTTAAACCCTTACCATGATTTTCTTTCAAGTGTATCTAAAATCAGCTCTAAGAAATTACATTCTCTAGATGAATTTACAATTGTTTTGAGTAGTAAAGAGCCAGATATTTACTCTCGTATGTTGGAATCCTTTGTGAGTTTATAAGAGAAATTCTGGAATCTTTTCTTTTCTGAATTGCTGATAGAGAAATGCATTTCGAAACAGACGCCTCTAGCTGTATGACAACAACTGCATAGTAACCTGTGGATTTTAAACATCAGAATGTACAAACCGTGGGCAACTTTGAATATTTTCATAGTTTCTTTTCTACATCTGCTGCAAGGATCTGACTATGAGAATGGATCTGTGAAGGTAGGTGATCTTTATTTACTGTTATTCTTAATAACCCAAATTGCCAGAACTACATACTTTTAATGTGCAAGGTGGTGGTCTTTCTGCTGTTTTAGTGTTTGGGGTTTTTTTGTAATGATTTAGTTGCACAGATGTTTAGCAGCCATAGAGGAAAGAAAATCTATAAAGAAGTTAAATCCATATTCACTGTTTAATATTTTATGTCCTTTTACTAGTTATTTTTAAGTACTTGTATACTTTGTTCTAAAGTTAAACTTTTAATGTCAGTCATGCAAAATAGAAGCAAAATCTAAACAAAAATGCAAGTCAGAGCATTAGAATACTTGTTAAATACACTTTTTTATTTCAGATATTTATAATTGCAGGAATTAATATCCTGGTATTGAAAATTTTCCTCTACAAACACGTGTTCATCAGTTGTTCACTTGTTGCCAAAAGTCAGAGAAATGTTTTTCTTTTATTTTATTAGGAGATGTTATCCAGGACTTTAAAATAAGCAGCAACTAGTACTAACAGAGCACATTGTCAGGGAATTAACATTTTTTCTGAATACAATACATGCAACAAAATTTAAGATTAAACCTCACCTTAAGAGTAGAATTTTTCAGATCTGACTTTCTTAGACAACGTGAGAACATCCAGGGCAATAATTTAGAAAAATCAGAACAAACACTGGAACAAGTTTCTACATGTGCAGTGCATCCAAAAATGATTAATTTGGTGTGTGGTCCAGAACAAATTATTTGTTTTTCACTAACAGAACAAAACAAGCTAAAACTTTTGTTTTCAGTTCAGAAAACCTCCCGCTTGCAAGGGATGACCACACACTAGTCTGTGAACTGCACTGCATGCTGACCTGTGTTTTAGAAAAGACATGCTAAGTTATGTGCTTAATTGCAGACTGCTGTTGCCAGCACAAGAAGTTAGCAGTGGTGAGCGATGTGTGCCTCCGGATGACTAATGACTAACTCCTTTGCCTCCTCACCATTCACAAGCTTTTAATTTACAACCTCAGCAATCAGTTCTTTGAAGGCATTAGGACCAGAGTAATCAGTCTTGTATACATTACCTTTATGTACTGCATGAGAAATCACTCGTTTCTTACATGTAGGAATCACTTTATTTACACTGGAAAGCGCTTCCTGATATAGAATACTAACCATTGTGTAATTGGCAGTGATGATAATTCTGTCTTCATGTGGTACACAAGTTTATTCAGCATAACAGTAAACCACTAGTTAGTCCTTTAATTAAATTTTAAAACCATATCCACTTTGCCTAGAATGAATGCAAGAGCTCTTCTTGCCAATTTAAACTGGTTTATAGTTTACTCACTGTGATAGGATTGTCCATCCAACATATATATATATAAATGTAACTGTTTTCATTGAAATTTGGCTACCACTCTCAAGCAGCCAGCTTAGCCATGGGGTACTGTATATGATAACAAATCACTGTTAGTTTCCAAGACTATCCTGAATGTATCATGTAGATCACACTAAAAAGGTCTGCGTTTCACATGCATTGGCTGCTGATTGCCACACGGAAAACACTGGTTTTCCACTTGTTCTGGCTTTTTCTGGGTAGACAGAGATTTTTGGCTAAGCTGTTAATTATTTTTCTTTTAATGTTTTACACAGTATCTTAGATTTCTGAGTTGTTTTAGCATGTATGACCTGTGGGCTTTTGTGTGTGTACAAATGTGGATATACCCCACAAAATGTCCTTCATGTTACGGTGTTTAATGGTACACAGGGTTATGCCTGTTCTTACTGATTGCACCTCAAACTGAATTTGCAGGACACAGAAATGATGTATTGCATTCACCTGCCGTACTTTATTTTTCTTTAAGTTCTTTAAGGTCAATGGCAGTATTGCCTGGATAAAAACCACAAGGTCAGGATGCAGGTAATATGCAATTAATGAGACCTAAGAAGGGTTAACAACTGGCAACCTCCTCTTCCCCCATTATATGAGTTCAAGTAGCTGAGCTCTGCCCACAACACCTGAAGTTTTAAACCTGTTGATAGTTTAAACCATCAGGTGGTGTCAGTGTGGTATCTTGCGATAGAGTTTTGGAAGGCTAAGGATTTAAATACTCTTTTATCCCCCTTCTGCAAATACCTTAATTAATGCTGTGAACATTAAAAAGCTTATGTACAAGCTGCTGTGATTCAGCAAGTATCTCCATTGTGCTTGGCTTTTCTCAACCCTTCAGAAATGCCGTCCTCTTCTGGGTACAGGAGTCCCTTTTCCCCCCATGTGCACACCAAGACAGGTTGTCCTTTGCCCGTCAGGCCCAGCTCTTCTTTCCTCTCCATTCTTGACCTTTTCCAGTCCCAGCATTTGACCCATGTTCCCTCACCTCCAGGACTCAGGGTCTCAGTTTCCATACTGGGCTGCCGTTTGTGCTTTCCGACCTCCTTCCCACATACTTCCTCCTGGTTGGGGATGTCCTCCTCTCTCAGACCCTCAGTAGGTTTGTCCCAGTTCCTCAGAGACAGCCGTACTGGACCCTTTTGCTTTCCAGTCATGTCTGACCATGGTCCTCCCTTCCCTCCTCCATCCCTAGTTTCTCACTTTGACTCCATGGTCACAACTTCCCGGCTTTCCTTTTCCTGACCCCAGTTTCTAGTTCTGGTCTCTCTGGATGTCCTCAGCCTCCTTGGCTTGCCCTCTTCTTGCCCTCTTCCATCAGTGTTCATCTCCTTCTCCTTCCACAGCCAAATCTGGCAGCTTCCCTTTCCTGGTTGCCTGATGCCTGTGGCCTGAGGGAGAGGAAGGGCAGGTCCTCTGCTCTCAGCCCTATGGGCTGGACCTGCGGTGGCCTGCACCCATGTCCTGCTCCACTCCTGAATGGAGTCGGGTCAGCACAGGCCCCATCTGCTGAGCTAAACCTGGTCTAGCTGCTAAACCCTGGCAGGTCTCTGCTGTTGCTCTCAGAGGTTTTTATGTTTGGTTGGATTTTTGCACAGATAGCAGTAGACACATCTGGGCCAACAAAGGTTCCTCAGGTGTCAAAACTTCACATCTGTGATCCACAGCGGGGAAACACCAGACTTTTGCAAAGACGAGATTTCCAGAAAATGTTTTTGCACGGTTAAAGGAGCTTCATCCTCAACTGTGGTCAAGTCACTTTGACAGAGAAAGCAAAAGATTATTAAAATTATTTTGAGGCAGACATCTGGCACGGAAAGTTTCAGCCTGAACATCTAATGTTTGGCAGTGTTATAAACGACTGGAAAACAGTCTCATGATGGGAAGCGGTGGGCAGCCTCAGACTGGGACAGCGCAGCCGCACAGGTGTCAGGCAGGGCTCCTTAGCTGAACACATGTCAAGGCTGGCAGCAAGCCCTCTGCCTTGCATGCCAGTTACTTGGTTCAGGATGCCAGCCTGACATACAAAGTCCTCATTGAACAATTAGATTACCACATGGGTTTTCTGAAGACTGAGCATTATTGTTTTGTCCTGACAGTCTCTTACGTTTTGGAACCCCTCAGCTATGGAACCGCAAACTTCACTGTCTCTTTTCCTGTCTCTCCCCCACATTTTTCCTCTCCTAGAGCAATGACAGACATAGGCTACTTTTTCCAGAATTTTAAAATTAGATGCAAAGAGCTATGTCCTACATTAATCAGAGCTGAGGTGATTTTTTTGCCAAGAAAAGCCAATGATCTGTCAGAGCTGCTCCTGCCGTCCAACACTAAAACTGCCTCTCTAATGAGGCTGCAAGGTCTTGATCTCTGAGAATTTGAGTCTCACTGCCCTATTCTGCCCCTTAGGTTATTAATTAATTGTTAGGGGGAAGGCAAGAGAAAGGGACAACCGGTAATGCCCAGGTTATAACAGAGTCACAGCCTTTTCTTTTTGCAGAGGTCTTCTCCCCATGGTGAACCCTCCTTTGGTTCATTAAAGAGAAACCCACAGCTGACAGGGATGAGGCGTATCATTGAACTAGAAATCTGCTTTCTGATCAGAAGACCAAGGGGTTAGTTATGCTTAGCCCTGGAGGTAAACATGGCTGCTCTCTGCTACATGCACTCCTTTTCCACAGCTAAACCTTTTTTACTTCTGTACTAAACATCAATGCAGCCTTGAGTGGTCATTTTTGCTCTAACAGATCTTAGCGTATAGCCACTCTGAGCTGGACAGAGGTGGAAGCCACTTTCCAAACACAGCTGGTGCATAGTCCCTGTCTACTGGTGAATATGAAACAGCACTTTGCCATGATCCTTGGACCCTGGGCCATCTAAGTGGAGAATGCTTTGCCCCTGTGAAGGGATGGAAATACTGGAGAGCCATCACACCGTGAGCAGAAGGAATCAGGAAGCTCTTTGCATCTCTCCCTTCCTAGAGCCAGCTGCAGTCTGTCTGTCTGTACAACCAAAACAGGCAGAGCTCTGTAAAGAAAACTAAGCAGCAGAGCTGGACGTAAGCTTTTGTCTCTGTAATGATGACTGACACTGTTTATCAGATAGATCTACACAGCTCTCTGATAACTTCTTGCAAATGTTGCTCAGTTTCTAGAAAAGAGAGATTCTAACAAATCTTCTGTCTCATGTGTTATCTTCCTCAAAGGCAACTCCTGGAAGTACAGCAAACTGCTCAACAGCTAGAAAAAGCAACCTTAAAGGTAGTTGGAAACAATTTCTCTGTTTAAACTAGGCTTTTCATCCTCATATCCAGCTTTCTTTCAAAGTTAGCAAACTCCTTTAATCAAATATTATGAAATTGTGGCTTTCGGAAGTGTTTTATTATCTCAGCTTTGTCACTGCTGCTCTTAATTCTCTGTGATTGCCACCTCTGATAGGCACGATGAGCCAAAAACGTGTGAAAATGTACTTGCCGCATTCCTGCAGAAACAATCATCTGTGCTTTTCTTTCAGAAGTGGGGAGCTATCAGGGAGGCTGTGAGGAAAGCCAGTTTATTCTGACTTATCTGCTAGTGCCTTGACAAGGTACAGTGAAAGATAAGAGAACAATTCTGTGTTGTTGCCATGCTACACAGCATCCGTCTTTGGCTCTTATCAATTTGGAAAGGAAACTACTAACACATTGCTACTTTATCATGAGCAATTCTTGCTTGTGAGAAATAGCAGAAAAATCTCTCCCAGCTGCTGTTCCAGTCCAGTCCATCTCAGCTAGGACTGTAACGTCTGACTATAGAGCGGAGCTCTGCAAAGTACATCAGGCTGTTCAGATTAATCAGACGCAGCATTTGAGAAATTAATTCTATTAGTCAGCTGTTTGAAATGAAGACAGAACTAATTAAACTTTGACATCAGTCATGGCTCACATCTGAAACTGTGAAACCAAGGAGGGGCAGGAAGGCAGGTTCAGAGGGCAGTGGAGCAACTTTCTGTTAATTTGTGGTCACAAGGCAACAAAAACAAGCAATCAGCTCAGGCTCACTCAATGTTGCTTGTCTCTGTTTTCTGCACCCTACTTGTGCTTTCTCCCTCACAGGCATCTGCATTGTTCCTAACCAGTGATGTGGTGGTATTGATGCAGGCTCCCACAGGAGGCAGAGAGAGAAAGAGTCTCCCTAAAAATGAAAAAAACAAACAAACAAACAAACAAAACCAAACCCTGGTGCAAACTTTGGCTTGAGACCTCTGCTGTTGTGTCTGCAAATTTTGTTCTGATCAGTACTGTCCCTACTCCAGACTAGATCTGGGTAAGGTTCACTTGTGGTTTATCTCCTGTGGACACCATATTGGTATTTGGGAAAAATAAATAAGGTACAGCTCTTATAGGTGATACCTCTTGTATTCTTATTCCCATTAAAAACCTTGTACAGTAGTTTTTATTGTTATCACTGAATGACTGGGATCTATTTTCTTTTAGACCTTTCTCTCAGGGCAAGTAAGTCCCGTTACAGAACTGGCCATTGCTCTTTCCTGGGCTTGGCTTTGAGACGTAGTCCCAACATGACTATATTGCTCAGCTTTGCTGAGGGTGGAAAATGACCTGAGATATTTTGCTGCAGGGAAGTAAATCTGATATGATACCTTTCCTACAGAAACCCTTATTCCTTAGGAATTCCTTATTTCTCCCACTATGTGCCAGTCCTTTATCTACTTCTCCACCTGCTCCCTACTTCCCTAGCATGTTTTGCAAATCTTCATAATTCTTGTTGGAATTTGGATTTGAGGAATGGAGACAAAATGCTATGTGCCCACACTACAGCCTCAGAGACCCCATTAACCCATGGGAAGACCAAGCTGAATTTGCTCTTTTTTTTTTTTATGTCCTTGTGAAAGAGATATATATGGGCTTCTGCATCAATGAATAGCAGAACAATTGAGCAGGGTATTTTAGTTTGCTTGCATTAAGAAAAATTCAGCTTCCTGAAGGACATCTGCATATTTTTTTTTCTATTTTCCCCCAAAATGCGACTTAAAGTGTGCAACCACTCAGCCAGGGGTAGAATGTCATCTAGGGCCCTTGACGCTTACAGTAGAGTCATACTGAGTGCAACACGCGTGCAGTTGAACATATGGGTTTTGGTAATCCAATTTGGGCACCACATGGGTTTGGAAAGGGGTGACTGCTCTCCTTATTATAAGGATGTCAGGATGACTTTGTCTGAGCCATGCTTTCAGGTGGGAAGCATGCTAGGTTAGTTTTGAGAATTCATTGTCACTGACTGCTGCGTGGTCACTATTTGCGTGCCGCTGGGGAGGAAATTCTATTCGAGTCAGACTGAATTGCAAAAAAGTTGCATCATGTTACTGTATCATATGTCACATTGCATGTAAAGAATGTGCCATACAAATAGGCAAAACTTTTCACTTTAATTAGCAGTGTGACTCAGAAACCACATTAAGACACTTTCTTGAACTGCTAGGGAAATATTACTTAAGAAAAATTACAATTCCAGGAAAATGTGTGCATGTGATTGGGGTAACATAAGTTCATTCAATATTGGCAATGGCTTTGCTTTGTGAAGTGACATTTTGAAACCCGGCCACCCAATTGGCTAGTCACACTTCCAAAACATTTATTAAAGTGTCTTGGGGCAAACCCAGAAACCAGTGAAAGCACTAACTGAAGGAACCTTCATCACATTAAAAAATATTTTCAACTATTAAAAGATTACATAGTTATCTGATTTCATTCAGGTCTTTGTTACTGAGCCATTCCAAAATCACTGTCCAAACCCCAGCAACTTCCAAAGAATGAACAAATAGCAAAAGAAAGTGACTACACTCTGGACACGATCTTTGTAAACACATATAATATGCTATTTTTGACATATGTACCCTGTCACAGTGTTAGACTAGCACCTAACATTGTGTATGACGAAGTAAGTTCTATGTATTGTTTCTAGCTGTGCTCTGTACTGAGCATCACGGCTGCTTGAACAGATTGCAGCAATGCAAAGTGATATGAACAAGCATACAAGAAGAGGCTTAGAAAATGCACTATAAGACTCCCAAAGCTGTCAGTAGCATTTGGGATATATCAATGAGTTACAACCCTGGACATTTATGGCAATCCATCTGTGTCCTTTCACTGACCAAGCAAATATACTTTGCATGATCACCATAGGAAGGACCTAAAAGTAAACTTTCAATGTAGATGACTAGGCTTGAACGGGAAGGAACTCCATACCATAGTAGACCTACTCTTTTCTTCCATCTGTCCATCTGGCTTTTCCTTCAGTGCCGACAAAATGGTGCACAGTGAACGTTGTTACCTTCAAAATCACATTTCAGCTGCTGTGAGGATGTTTCCCATGACAGCCAAAAAACCTGGCTGTGGGAAGAAATATTTGTTACGTAAGAATTGTAGTTGATTCTTATAATATTTGCTGGCTGGAAAAAAACCTCCCTCATTTTGGTGTAAATATCTGACTGGCTAGAAGTAGATAGTTGTGAGAAGTATTCTGATAAAATATTATCAGTCCCTGATTGCTTTGGACATGAAAAAGAATATGAAATAATCTGAGATTTATGCTTTTACAAAATCATGTACAATTCTGATGTTTTCAGGTCTTTGCTTTGAGTATTTTGATTCATTCAAACCAAGAATACAGCAACCAAAATGTCTTGTCTCTGAGGCTTTTGATAATGTAAGCATGCTACTAAAGTGCAAGAAGTCTGATTTGTTTGCTGCAGCACCACAGAAGATCTGTTCTAGTTCAAAAGGCCATTCAAAATATAAAACAGCTGTTCTCTTGAAGCCATAGGGTAGCCAATGTGATTTACTTGTGAAAACATATCATCTTCAGCTAAAGCAGAAGCTGTTTTATCACCACCTTGACCACTAAGTTTAGGAAATGGGTAATTAAGTCTCCTGTCTTCACTGGAAGTAAGGCTGGAGCCTAAGGAGACAGGTTTCCAAGGAGGGGAGTCTGGAGGCAACTGTTTACTACACAGAACATCAGAGGTTGAGCAGTCTAGAAGTTGCTTCTCCTCCAGATTTGGGTCTTGGTCAGATGATGCCCTGACAAGGTTTTAGCAAAAGAGGCCCTCAAATGTTACATCTGTATCAGTGAGAAATGTGACAGTCTCAGATAAACGTCTTCCTGTCAGCCCCCTACCCCCTCGTACACTTGGTCAAACTATTAGTTTTACCATTTTACGTTCCTCCCAAACCCACAAGTAACAAATCTGTCAGCCCTTCTTTCTGCACTCTGGCAATTCTCCACTGCTCTTCTCACAGGACAGGGCTCTATGCAGTTTCTCTTTCAGCAGCCATGGCACACACAGGACTTCTGGATGAAGTGGTGTGATCACACAGTCACCCTTCCCTGAGAGGGTGCATGGCCAGGGCCAACATTCTTTATCTGTTGAGGCAGACCGGGGAGAGGTTTCGCCTAGGCTGTGGGTGGGGAAAGCAAAAGTTTTTTTCCTGTGCCTGCTCTTCAGTCCTTGAGCTTTTTCTGGGCAAGCAGGCACTAATGAGGGTAGAGGGGAGACCTTCAGGCTTTCCACTCAGAGTACCATTTCCTCCTCAGCAAGCTCAGCAGAAGTAGCTGTCTGAGCATTACAGCCAGGTTATGTATGTCTGACATGTGTCTTTTTGATGGTGAGAGTTATATGGAGTGTCCCTTCGATGCAGTTGCAGAAAATGATGTAGTAGTGGGCACAGCTGAAAATATTAGCTGTGCATCAAATCAAGGCATCAATTTTCTGAGGAGGCTTTGGAAAACAAAAAGTGCTGCCCTGGTGCTTCGCCTCCAAGCCCCAAAACCCCAACTTCTCTGACTATCGTATGTCTGATGTAACCCTAAGGTTTCTCAACTGTAACATAGTCCTTATTAATTTTATATTTGGGGAAAGACTGTTGAGGCCATTTTCAACCTCTTAAAGAAGAAATTCAGCCCAGTTGCATATTTTTTGCTATATACTTGGGCAATATAGCGGTATGCTTTCAATAACATTCTCACTGGAGAAAGCACCCTTTTAAAAGTGACAGCTGGAAATCTGTCTCACAGGACCTAAACTTGCCCCTATCATAAGCAGCATATCCCTCCAGGTGATGATCAAGTGAATGTTCAGTCTGGATAAGGCAGTGCACTGAGAGAGCCTAAGCTTTTTTCTAAGTATTAGAACAGATTTGAATATTTCACAGAATCACAGAATGGTAGGAGTTGGAAGGGACCTCTGGAGATCATCTCATCTAACCCCCCTGCGTGAGCAGGCACACCTAGAGCAGGGGGCACAGGACCGCGTCCAGGCGGGGTTTGAATGTCTCCAGGGAAGGAGACTCCACAGCCTCTCTGGGCAGCCTGTGCCACTGCTCTGGCACCCTCACAGGAAAGAAGCTTTTCCTCACATTTAAGTGGAACCTCCTGTGTTCCAACTTGTGCCCATTGCCCCTTGTCCTGAGAAGAGTCCAGTCCCATCCTCTTGACACCCACCCTTCAGATGTTTATAGGTATTGATGAGATCCCCCCTCAGTCTTCTCCAGGCTGAACAAACCCAGGGCTCTCAGCCTTTCCTCATAAGGGAGATGCTCCAGCCCCTTGATCATCCTTGTGGCTCTCCACTGGACTTGCTCCAGCAGCTCCCTGTCCTTCTTGAACTGGGGGGCCCAGAACTGGACACAGCACTCCAAATGCGGCCTCACCAGGGCAGAGTAGAGGGGCAGGATGACCTCCCTCGACCTGCTGGCCACACTCCTTTTAATGCAGCCCAGGATACCATTGGCCTTCTTGGCCACAAGGGCACAGTGCTGGCTCAGGGTCAGCTTGCTGCCCACCAGCACTCCCAGGTCCTTCTCAGCAGAGCCGCTTTCCAGCAGGTCAGTCCCCAACCTGTACTGGTGCCTGGGGTTGTTCCTCCCCAGGCGCAGGACCTTGCACTTGCTTTTGTTGAATTTCATGAGGTTCCCCTCGGCCCAGCTCTCCAGCCTGTCCAGGTCTCGCTGGATGGAACCACAGCCTTCTGGTGTATCAGCCACTCCTCCCTGCTTGGTATCATCAGCGAACTTGCTGAGGCTACACTCCATCCCTTCATCCAGGTCATTGATGAATATATTGAACAGGACTGGACCCAGTAGAGACCCTTGGGGGACACCACTAGTTACTGGCCTTCAACCAGACTCTGCCCCATTGTTTAAACAGTCACCATTTGAAGGTGGAATGAAGTACTGCATGCTCCTGAAACTTCCTCCATGCCTCTGATAATGATGTCAAAGCCTGTAATAGTCAGTGAAAAATACCATGACAAGCTCATCTGTGTTAGAGAACAATATTAGTGGGAAGTAAAAATATCTTATTGCTTTGTCTCTCTGTGGTCATGTTCACTATAATTAAAAATAGCTTATTTGTGCACAATTAATGCACAGATAATCATGCTTCCAGAGGGGATACAGTAGGGATGGACTTCATATATCAGAAGTTCATAGTTGACAGAGAATCAAAATTCTGATTTTATTGGAGCTGTTGAAAAGTAGATGTTCTTTCTATCCTCAGAAATGAAATACAATGGTGATGATAAAATTAGTTCAAACTAGTATGTGTCAGATGTGGTAGTTAGACGCTTCATGCTAGATGTTTATAGGGTGATGCAGTTCCTTGTTGATAAGGCAGTAAGTCACTCTTGCAAGCCTGATGTTTTCAAGCTGCGGAAGATTCTCTCACTTTTATTACCCATTGTGCAACACCCCAAGTATACAAGGTGCTGTATTTTAGACAATATTTGTTATGATAGAATTTGGCACTGATAGCCCCTGCTATCTCAAAATCATGGCCCATCACTCTGAGCAATATTTTCTGTGTTTCCTTGGTACTCCCTTTGGGTGAATGCTTTCTTCTGTTTTCTCTCATCTTTTACTTTGGCTGTAGACACCAGGATAGGGATCATCTCTTTATTTTGTCTTTGTACCTGGCCCCATACTCCTAGGAGCCATAATAATGCTAAAAATACTACTAATAATGATGAAAAACCTCAAAAGGAGTTCCTCTTACTGCAGAGACTCCACACAAGCTTGTCATCCTCACCAGGAAACTGGTCAAACAAGAGTCCTTCAGACACCATGTAGGTCTTTGTGTTGGCCTCACAATGGCAGGAGCTGCCCTGTTTTCCTGCCAAGAGAGAACAAGACTTTTCCACAGGAAATCCCTTGCAGTTCTCTGGCAACATCAGCTCACAGTCTGTGTGCTGCGAGGCACAGCACGGCTGGGCAACTACCCCGTGGCTTTGGAGCTGGGAATGAAGTGCTTTCCTCTGCCCAGACAGCTGCTAGTGCTGGCCTTCAGCCAGTCCCAGGTCCTTCAGACCTTGGTGCAGTTGCACTTCCTCGTTGTTTATATTTGTGTACCTGAGAAAAACTGACCGCTGTCACTCATAAATTGGATAAGGAGAGGAGATTTAATCTCATTTGACTGCTCTCAGTTGAGTGGGATTCAGGTCACCTAACTACAGCTGAGCTAGTGACCTGCTGACTCCTCCTTCAGCATCAAGGGAGAGAAAGAGGCAGTTTAAGGCACAGTTTATCCAACAGACTTCAGAATGAGATGAACGTGCACCCAATGGACCTATTTTTCTCTGTTAACTATAATAAGAGCCTCAGATAACTAGTTCATATTCAGCCAGGTGAACAACCCACAGAATCAGATTTTTTTTTATTTTTAACGATCATGGGGGGACAGGGAGCTGTAGGCACTCTGCCTCTGCAAGGTGAGCCCGTAACTATGATCAGCTCATACACTGTCGTAAAAACACCTTGGGGAAGAAAAGGAAGTTATTTTCAGGTGTAGCATACATAGCAGCAAAGTTCCTTGGTATTTTTTCATGTGGTGATGAATAATCTACCTTGGTTTTAAACTGGTTTGAGTCTAGATCTGACACTAGCCTTCAGGCAGCACTGGAACAGGGGGAGTTCAACTTCTGGTTGCATCAAGACTTAGTCTTCTACATGTCTTCTCTTGAGCTGAATGCATCTGCTACTGCTGCATTAAGCACATGACACTCCCATAAAGGTTCAAAATGTCCTCACATGCTGCCAGTAGTCTTTGTTGATGTCCAAGTGCCCTCACTTTGCGATGAAACTTCCCCCCCCAGATTGGTTAACTTTGAAAGATTCATTCTGAACTTAGTTTAAACCTGTCTGGCCATGTTTGTGATACAATGGCATTAAGAGAATCATCACTCTGTGTTATGCAGCTACAATCTCTTTCGCTGGCAAGATGAAGCTATTACCTTCTTTTTATTGCTTAACCGCTGAGAGGATGGATCATAAAACAGTGCAAGGTTATTCAGAGGTTCCTTAATCATTTGTCCTGGCCCCAGACTCAGTGATAATGTTGAAGATTCCCATTAGTATTTATGCAGCACTTGCCATAATAGTATCTGTGACCCTAACTCAGAAAAACATTCCTTTTCAGAAGAGCTCTTACATGTGTTTAGCTTTAAGCTGTGCATAAGGACTGCGAGGCTGGGGCTTAAGGAAAGTAGTCCTGTGTGCAAGCTTTCAGGATGCATTTCCTGGGTCTGTGGGTGTGCTTGAGTACGGAGTGAAATACAAGCTGGACTTTCCTTAGATTAAGCAAAATACGGATTTCGATCAACCCTTACTTTTGCCTTCTCATGCACACAAAATATTTTTCACCATGCATCTGCTTTCTGAAAGAAAAATACTGATGGTTACTGATGGCCTTGAAAAGAATTCATTTTGGGTCCTAGGCATGTGTTTGCACTATAGGTCCTCAAATAAATTTAGGACTTTAGTGGGCCTTTCTTTTACTGTTGTATTCTACACATCTTTCCTCTGTTGTTCATCAGAGGAATTTCAATTTCAAATTGAAATTCAATTTCAGGATCAGAAGATCGTGAAACAGAGCATTAATGTAAAGACCATTTGTGTCAGGCTGGAAAGAGCAGCACATACAAAAAAAAATAAGGGGTTCTGCAAACATGGGTTCTGTTGACTCAGAATCAGTTTGAAAAGGGTAAGGTATTTTTTCTTAGGCAAGATACCTCGGAGCTTGTCAAGCATGGAGAAGAAGTGCAAACTGCTGAGCTGCAGCACCTGATACAAGATTGTTAATACTAATTCTCAAGAAGGTGCCCATCTGAACAGTGCACACTATGTGTGGGGTTGTGTACCTGTATGACATGATACATAAGCCAAATATTTGACTAGCATAAATCAATGGGGTAATGAACTCAGTGTCTGATTAAACCCAGCGTCCAAGGTGGGAAAGACCACTGAATGTACCACTGCTTTTTTCTCTTGTTCCTTTCCAATGCTAACTACTTTTATGGTTTTTCTGGCATCTGAGATTGCTAGGAAGAAGACAGATAGCCCATTATGGTTTCTTTTGGAAGGACAAAAGATGTAATTATCCAAAAATCACAATGCTAACCCACGTTATCATTTCCTGATGTCAATGATGTTGCTCATAGCCAAAACAGATATTCCTCTCTGAGTTGAAGAATAGTTTTGGAACATATGAGAGGTCAGTGTTATGAAAAACATACAACTTCATTTAAATATGAATTTGATTTTTATTTCTGGGTATGGGATCCATTCTAAGATAAGATACTTAGAAAATTGATATGAAGAGTAGGAGTAAGCTGAAGAGATAAGAATGAACTACTTAAACCTGCTACTTTGTTATTGGTGAGTTCTACAGAAACATTTCTTGTAGGCAATAGCATTTGTATTTGGTTGACTACAGGGTGTACATTTACGGGTGCTGAAAGTTTAGGACATTTGGAGCTTTCCAGTGATATGGCTCCCCAGGTAATTTGTTCATTTTGGGAGCATGTAAAGGACATTGCCCTGGCCCTTTGCCAATGGCTCCTTCTCTACTTTCTTTCTCTCTCAAGCCTTAATGTATATTTAAAGCTTTCTGGGGCTTAATGATGATGATCTCTGGATCTGATCTGATGATCTCTGGATCATCATTTTGCTACCTATGTGAACTACGGCAAGTGCAGTGAATTCCTGCTCCACATCTAGGTTGCAGCTATTGCACCCAACAACTACCACAGTCGTGATGGCTCCCCTCAGCTGACTACTAAAGTCTGGGCCAACCTAAGGGAAGTGGAGTGAGGGCATGGCAGGGAAAAATGGATGTTCCTTTGCACCAGGAGCCTGAATATCTCAGCCTGAGGTAGACTCCCTCATTAGACTCCCACCTGGCAGAGTATGGGGAAAGGAGTAAAAATAAAACATAAAAGCACAGTAGGATCCAAGCAGTACAAGATGACGAGAGCAGAGCAAAGAATGGGAGGGCAACCTGGAATGAAGGACTGTAGTTATCAGAGAAAGCCTAAAAAAGGGAGGTAGGGGTATCTGAAAAGTGGGAAATAGCATGTGCTGCTGACTACAGTCAGGAGAAACAGACAGATGGTGGCTCTATTCCTCTTGGTTTTTGTGGGGAGCTGGATCTCCCAAAAATGTCAGTGGAGATTTGACGTCTCTGTATGCTTCTCCCTGCTCTGTGGCTGAGCGGGGAGTTCCCCTGCTCTTCAAACGCTGATTTTAACTGCTGTTCACTTGATATCACTCTGAGAGGGGATAGTCCTTGATCATCACATGCGGGGTAGTTTTGGGACGCTGTTGAACCTAACATTTTCTTCCAACTTCACATTTTGAAACATTTATTCATCTTTCTGTGCAAAGCTGCACCATTCTAAGTGGGGTTTTTCAGTCAGCCTGTCTGTCTATATCTAAACAGCGCTTGAATTTAAATTGCAGTACATGAAAGAAGTCCCCACATCTGTGTGGTGCTAGCAGCCTTACAGCACATCATCTATGATATTATCTGAGACTGTAAGAGGTTCTGTGTTTTCATTTGATGCTGTCCTTTTCAAAACAGGATGACCAGAAATGAATGCTTCGGAAAGATTTCACGACCACATGCTATTCCGTGCTGCTATGCTGCAGCAAGAGAGTGCCTGACTGAAGCAGTTCAATCTGTGGTGACCAAGGCCATAGCACTGTGCCCTGCTGGTGTGGCTGATGTACCTTCCACTTTCTTTTCGTTTTTTAAGCTTTTGGTTTTGGATGCTTTTAAGTTGTGGATAGCTACCTCTCTGGTCAAAATGTATAAGGATGAGGGATGACTTTCTAGATGCNATGACTTTCTAGATGCTGAATGTTTTGCTTTAGCAAGTGTTTAAAAAACCATTTTTGGTGAGAATATTGTAGTAGCCTCAAAGGAGTCAAAACAAACACATAAGGCGGTATTCACTGTTCCTGTTTTGGTGCTTTGGTATATTGGAACAAAATTAGGTGCTTCTCTTCAGCTGTTTTATACCCCAGATAGCTGCGGTAAGACTTGTTTGACCAAAGATCCACCACACAAATATCTCTTGTGCTCTGGTGAGCCTGGGCTTGCTGGGCAGCCAGCAGGATGACTTTCAAAGTGATTTCAAATGAATCATGCTCTAAAAGTGTTTACATTTCCCTGTCTTGGCTATAGAGGGAGCTGAGAGTGACTAACTCACAGACAAAGAGATGTCCATGCTGTAAAAACCTACAACTATCTGGGATTCAGCCCTCCCTTAAAATCTAGCAGTGCCTTCTGCTCACCATCTTGCCTACTGTCAGCAATGCTCTGAGGGAGGGTCTGCACTTCATGTCAATGCTGTTGTTGTTACAGGAAAGGGCATCAAGAAATTTACTCGTTAGGGATTCCTGGGAAGGAGTTATAAAATCAGCTGTAAAAAGTGTTCCCTCCAGGAAGAAATCAAATATAAGAAGAAGACAATTATTCTGGCATTGTGCTGGTAGGCAACTGGTGATCCCGTCAAACTGCCGAGCTTGGATAGGTGTTAGGAAACATAGAGAGAGAGACGCAACTGATTCACT
Source organism: Anhinga rufa (assembly GCA_013400875.1). Classification (NCBI taxonomy): domain Eukaryota; kingdom Metazoa; phylum Chordata; class Aves; order Suliformes; family Anhingidae; genus Anhinga; species Anhinga rufa. Next base: position 18,560 of record VZTV01099810.1, read on the forward strand.
TCAGGGTTGAATAGCCCAGGCAACGCTGAGCAGGGCTGGAGTTGACGGAGAAGCAATAACTCAGTTCCAAGGGATCTGTGTGAGTTTTGAATAACCACAGTTTAGTTAATTAGGATACATTTCTGATGACTGCATAGGAAATTCTGTAATGAGCACTACTCCTTCCATTTCCTTTGACCGTACCCCCCCAGTTTCCAATATGTGAAAAACAGTAAAAGAGAAGGAGCAACCTGCACACATAGGCAGGCTTTGTCAACACTACTATGATGCATCAATATCAGAGGTACATTTTTTTAATTACCACATTTCAAATCCTATTGGAGATGCATTTTGTGGGTATAAAAATTTCTTCTACTACTTGTCCCTCTATCTATACAATACTAATTGCGAAAGCATAAAGTCAGTTCATTTCAGTGTATTCAGCCCACATTAAGGAACTTGTATAGCTTTAAAAATACAAGTATCCTTAAAGCAGTACAAATTCTTGCTTTAGAAAAGCCCAGAGGCCTTTTCTTATCATAAGGAGGCATGTATACTTTTTTGATTTTCTTTGGTCTTAGGTTTAAAACATATTTTCCTCATAAAATAATCATAAATAAAACCTCTTTATATTTAAATAAAAGAAATGGAAAAGCTAGTTCCAAGCTACAGATCCTTACAAAAAGTGCTGGGATACATCTTCTAATTTACAGAATACCATCATCTCATTTTACAGGTTCTCTGTTATTTAATTCTAGTTTAGAAGTCTTGGATGCTGATTCAGCTAGAACATCTTTTTACTGTAAGGAGAGAGAAAAAGTCTTGTTAATGGTTAACAGAGTTCAGTTTTAATATCTTTGGTCCCACTACCACACCAGCTCTGGTCCTACACTCGCATGTTTTGTAGGACACAGTTTGTGAATGGGAGTGAATATAAGCTGCGGTTCTCAGAACAAATGAGTCTCGACGCATTGACCTCAAACTGAATTTCAGCTTTCCCAGATCAGCAAAATTCTGGGTAGCTTGTTTATAAAACTAACTTGAAATTCAGTTAGTGGTGCTAAGTATTAACATTCCTTCTGACCTATTTGTCCATAAGTATTGAGATGGGCTTTCCAGTTTTCACCGCATGTGAAATATATGAGAAATCATTCACCTATGAAAACCATCCATCTCTGTAATGAAACATGGCAGCTTGCTAGAGCACAATATAATGTTCTGTATGGGCATAAAAGAAGAGCAAATAACTTATTCTGAGTTAACTACACAGGGAATTTTAGGTCAGTGGAAGGTAATTACCCAAAAACGAACTTGGCCCGTATGTACAGGCTAACATCTGTATCATTACAAAATAAATGCAACAGATGTTTTAATAACAAACAACAGATGCAGTCAGTGCCTGGCTTTAAGATCTCATCTAAAAATGTTCCTCTTATAGGTGACCCCTTCCCCAGTCCTATACGAAGCACTTGCTTGCTACTGATTCAGACTGCAGGCTGCTACGCACCACATCGCCAGCTTCCTAAATTTTAGCTTTGCCTTTAAGGACTGGTCTTTTATTTATGACAGCTGGCAGTGCAGCCCTTTATTTGCAAGTCAAAAAGCACAGTCAACTGCATGACCAGAGAGTGCAACTGAGAGCACCAGCCCAGTGCAACACAGTAATTTACAAAGATAACCTTTTACTTGGGATGGAGGCAATAGTTTTCAACAGATATAGTGAGTCAGTGGAAATAAATACTCAATGCCTTGATAAGGCACAAACACAGATGTCGGAAAGCAGCAGCCAAAGAAACCAGTATTGTTATGGGGTGCTGTGCAATATTAAGTTTCTGTTAAACAGGTATGTTTTAAGTGAATAATGATTTTAAACTGATGGGGTAGGTCTTCGTAAGGAGCGTTCTCCCGTGGGAGCGGAGAATGATCACGTACATCACGCAAGTGGAAAATGCAATGACTGTGCTAATGCAGCTGCACAGCCGCAGCACTGAGGCTGGACTTGAGGCCACTTTGGCTGACTTGGGCATGACCCAAACGGTAGCCAGGATGGGAAATGGCAGATGCATCCTGCACTTTGCAGCATGTTGAACTTTGTGTTTGCCCACCATGTGGATGGGCCCTTGTCCTTAGGGCAGCTTCCAGCTGTATCACCTGCCCCTGCAGTGATGTCTCGTGGTTGGCACCAGAGTTTTGGCACCTGAGGTGGCTTGCTGCAAAGGCACATGGTTTGTGCTCACCA
>VZTV01099819.1:0-24406 GCA_013400875.1 Anhinga rufa
CGATGCATTCCAGTTGCTCCCTTCTGTCTTCTGTCAGTTACCAGCCCTGATGGAACCGTACTTCAGTATCCTAGAGGCCTGGGATCCTCCTGTTAAATGTGCCTTTATTGTTCCCTCTGAGGCCCATGGTCAGGAAGAACTTTCTTCTTATGGTCAGCTTTTTAATTGGGGCCACAGGTGGGGCTCTTCAAATGTCAGTGACTCTAGATAATCCTGTCTGCATGAATGATGAAGCAGAATATGTGATACAAGTGTATTTCTGCCTTAAATGCCTTTTACCAGTAAATATTCATAAAAAGAAGTTGGTCTTGCAGTCTGTTAACAAAAACAAAATTAAACATACGGTTCAGCTCACCCACATTTCATAGACTCATGTAATCTGATACCTTGTTCTCTACAGCAAATCAGTTTGAAGCTTTTTTTGTTCCTAGCATGAAAAGTTTCAGTACAGAAAAATCTGAGTCTTTGACTTAATCTTCTCACTAAATATTTGTAGCTGCAGATGATAATATTTGTCATACTGTATCTGCACTCTGTGTTTTTTCTCATTCAGATTGGAAAAAGATAACGACATTCATTGTGAAGACAAATGTATTTTTCTGGAGTCCTTCATTTGTTGGACTTTTTTCCTGTTGAGGTGAAGAAACTTTCTGGAACTCTGTTCCGGTTTGCTGGGCTGGTCTCAACCCTGTCCTTACTGGACATGACAAAAGTGCTCTATCTCCTCCACCTCTCCAGCTTTCCCTGCTGGTGACAGTGCTCATGCTGAACTGAGCTGTTTACTGTGACCAGTTTCATCAAAGCACTGGAGCTCTGCCCAGATACTCATAAACAAATTACATACAATGTGGGATATATATTGAGCAAGCTAAATTAATCAAAGAGAATATAAAAAAAAAAGACAAAAGGAGATCCTGTTCAACATTTCTACAGTTGTTGCCTTTCTACTGAAAAAGCTCTTGCTTTGTGTGTAACTCCTGTTGCTTTATTATATGTGTAAGGTTTGTGTCATTGTTGATTGTGTTTTGGTTTTAATTATTATTTTTAAAACACCATAATTTTCAAAATAGATTGTCATTACAAAATAGAACCTGGTTCTCTGTATCTTCAGCACCAAGCTGATGATTGTCTTGTCTCAAAAGAGCCAAACCCAAAGTTTCTCTGGCATGATCAGACTAAGCTTGAGCACTTGCACTGCTTTTCTCACTCTGATGGAAAACTGGAGGAGGAGAGCCTAGTAATGGAGGATGAGGGAGCTTTTAAAGTTAGACAGAGAAAATATCACCCTAGGATACTTTCAGACTTGCTGCTATTTATGTGATCCACCGTAGTGAGGAAGGCTTACCCAAATTTACGCAGCCTTTTAAAATGTGAATAGGCCACTTGAAGCGAAGATCCTACATCCTCAGACATTCTGCTCATCCTTGGGTTTGTGCAGAATTTCTGTNAACGAGATATAGAAACTTACCTGCTGCCAGCAAATTCCTCAGTCTGTGTGATAAAGCAATTTCATACAAGGCAGGAGGAAGAAGACGACAGCATTCATGTAAAGTCTCTGATTGCAGCAGGGGTTGGAGGAGCTTGGTGGGTATCTCCAGAAGGAATTGTAGGGAGTGGGTGCTGCCAAGCATGGGAGAGAAGCATTGGAGCTCTCGAGTTCACCAAATAAAAAACTTGTCCTTTTTCAGTTGACATGAGCAGGCTGTTACAAGTTAGTAGCACAGATTGTGTTAGCAAATACTCTTAACTATAAATTAATGAAGAATAGCTGTCGAAAAGAGTTGATATAACTATTCAGTAGCTTGTAATCAGCTTTTCAGTTCTTTCTATGTGATGCTGGAATTAAAGCTGAAAATGCTGATTCAAAATTGCAGAATGGCATATTTTAAATGAATAAGCTTTCATTAAGAGAACAGATGTAACATAATTAAATAATGTTTCTAAAAGGCAATATCATTCTATTTTGCTAGCATTATAACTATTAACGAAATGGGTTTAAATGTGTCACCTTATCTCTACCACATTGTAATTTTTTTAAATTGCTCCTCAGTTTAGGAATAAGTCTGTTTGATGGCTTAAAAATGCTTAATCTTTGCGAGCATAAAAAAAAATGTAGCTAGATGTGTATCTACTCACTGCTGTGACTTTTACCGTGGAGATTGTTGGTTTTTTTATCCAACTGAGTCTGGTTTAGCTTTATTCATAAGCTGAGTGGAGTGAATGAAAAATAAGTGTTTAAAAATTGAACTTTTTCCACAGTAGTTATAAGCCTTAAAACTCTTTCACTCAATACTGATTTAATAATTTCAACAACAGCCTGTGTTTTTATGACTTTTTCCCCCTTTGCTTATTGAACTGTATTCAGTAATGATGACCTCCTTAGCAAATGTTGATAGTTAGAAAGTCAGTTTAATAAACATACAGCTTTTTGTTTCCCCTCTGCTCAAGCTGGATTTACTTTGTAACAGTTCAGTTGTAATAACAAAGGTTTTCTCTGTCTGCTAATGACTAGGGACTCTTCATAGAAAAGAATCTGTTAAATGTGGAACTAGTTTTAAGATTTGGTGTAGTTGTGTACCTTGGCATGTCAGGTTAAAACAATGTCAGTCGAGTTATTTGCAGCCAACCTCTATTAATTTTGTTCCTTCTAAAAGGCCTATGCTGTTAACTGAGACTTTCTAACACTACAGTCTCTGCTGGTTATCTGCATGGAGTGCTAGGAAAAGTGATTTGTGTTGTGTCATCTTTCAGCTGAGGAGAGCCTTGGTTGAAGCAGGGTGGGGGTAAAAAAACCCAACCTGTAATGCAGTGTAACTGTAAGTCTGATTTCTGTATGCTTTGTCTGAGTCTGGGAACTCTTTTCAGTGGTGAACAGTTGCTGCTATTGCCTGGTGTCTACACCTCAAGTTAGAGATATGTAGGGTTTCACATCAAGCAGTTCAGTTTGAAGTTTGTCTATACAGATAATTGGATAACCTATAATTAGTTCTCTTAAATTCAAGTTATCCAAGTTTCTGGATTAACATTATTGTAGCTACACAAATCAGTGGCTGATTATTCCTGAATAAAATCTATTTATTCTCAGCCAACCATCTTTAGATGCAGGGACCATTTTTACTTGACATAGGCTGTAACTTAAGATCGAGTTAATTCTTCTAATAAGCTAAAGCAGTCAAGCCCCCAAATATTACAATTTAACAACAACAAAACAAAACCCTTTGCATTCTGTTTGCAGTCTTTGGATATGTGTTGTTTTAAAAAGAAAAATTTACACACATGGTATTATGAAATATATTGTAATTCACAAGAGTTCTGATCCTGGTTAAAATATATTGAACGAATCACCTTGATGTTTGTAGCAGTAACCTGCTACTGTGAAGGTACAGAAGGAGGTAACTTCATGAGTGTTTTCAAAGGAGGAAGCCTGTTGCTACCAGTCTCAAGCCTGTAGAAGGCAGTGACTTCAGAAAGCATCAGTGTTGCTTTCAGTACGTTGGCATATGGGGTCTGGGGTAGCAAAGCTGTTCTTACCTGGTGAATAGAAGTTTGGATTATGGTTATGTTTGTATGGTTGAACTGAAAGTTCACTGGTAACGTCTGAGCTGGGGCACTGAACGCTGCAGTTCCCATGCTAGCCTTCTGCCTTTCCTGTTCACAAAAGTGAGAATGCTTGATATAAGGAAGTTGAAGCTTGCAGGTAGAATAGAAAAGCCATTCTTTGAAGACTGTGAATTAGAAGTTGGATAAAATACATACCATCTATCAAAGACTTCCAGTGGTGGGTTGTTTTTTTTCTCCTTTTATTTTTAATAGGTATGGAGGGTTTTATAGCAGAGTTAAGGAATCTCTTAGAAATAAGGAGCTATCTTTCAAAAGTTGAAGTTTTCTTCAAAGAAAATAAAAAGGAAAAAAAAACCCTCTTGCAAATTAAATTTTAAAGTATAAGTCTGGGCAAAAGATATTCTGAGAAACAATTTGCTGAGGATTATAAGAGTCTACAATAAATCATTTAAATTGAATCATTTTGAGTACATCAGAAATAGACATCCTGCCAGATGGACCGGGGAGCTGATAAATGACTGAATTGTAAAAAGTGCTCAGCAAAAATAAGGTGCAGAATGAAAGCTAAATCATTTGTATCCAAGTTGACTTGTCTGAGAGATTTTAATGCAGGAACTTTGCTCCATAGGTGATATTTTGAAGATTGGTGTCAAACTGAAATGTTGGTAGAAAAGATTTTTAGAACCTTGAGGGGACAGAAAAAAAAGTACAACGTGCCAGAAGTAGATAACATTTGCCCAAGAGATCTTAAGGTAACTGCATGTAACAGCACTGATCTGGCAACTGTGATCTGTTACTTAACACTGCCACAGGATCAGAGGCAGGAAAATAGGTAAATGCAGTTTCAATATATTAAAAGCATTTCAGAAATAGTTGGGGTACCACAGACCAGCAGGTCTGTACAGGCAAGTTGGTGTGTTTCATTAGGTACAAAGATCACAGAATTGGTAAACGTGTGGGCATATATCATTTATCTCAGGATTTGAGAAAAGTGCACGTGTACTTTTCAAATAGATGGTCTTTAGCCTTATGGTGGGTCATGCAGTAAATTGAGTCTCTTCTTTTTCTTTCCCTTCAGCTTGCAGAATTGAAACTGCCAGTGATGTCAAAATGCAAAAAACCCCCAATTATTTGTTCTGTAATCATATAACTTTGTGAAAAATATACTTATTTAATAACCTGAAACAGTATACTATACTACAATGTATCTTTTTTTAAAATTAGATAGATATCAATAAATAATTAGATTGTAAGAAATAGTGGAATGAAATTAACTGTATTGTGTTAAGCGCCCTAAATGACCTGGATATAGTCAAAATCTGTGACTGCCAACGTACATTTATTTAGATGTGAACGTTTACTCAGTTTTGGGCAAGTTCTGACCACAAGATGCAGGTGAAGCTTAGTTTGTGGTGAATGTGGCATGTTCAGTAAGTAGACTCCTATGAAGTTGGCCAAGTCTGAATTTTCTCCCGTCTTCATATGTGTTTGGCACGTGTCAGACTGGATGCATGTGACCTTTTTTTACATTCCTGGTAACACGCACTTCTTGGTAAGAGGATACAAAACTAGAAAGGCATAGTGTGACTTCATCAGAAGTTTCAGGAAAAAAGATTCTTTGGACTAGCAGTGGCTTCATGCAAGTTATTCCATGGGTACACCCTCTTTAAGGTGTCTAACTTTGCATATAGACCGAATACATTTTAAGTTTCTTCAGTGTAAAAAGTTTGCATTGGAATTAAACATCTTTTTTTTTTCCTACTAGTTCATCATAAGTGTATGAATTCATTAACTGAAAGAGGAAACAGGCATTTTACAGACTTCCGTTTTTCTGCAAAAGAGAAAAATACCTGATTAAAAGAAAGAAATTGTGAAATTTACTCTGTTGTCACTTTTAACATCTATCAGTATTTTCACAGCCTTCTATATTACTGAAAACCGAGCCTGAGAAACAATTTTGAAATCAATAGCTATTGATTTAATACCCATTCTAATAACTGGGTGGAGTGAGAGTCATTTCTAAGCTATGTAATTTCTTGTGAGGCAGCTACAGCACTGTCACTATCCCTTAGTTTGCTGAAATATCTTAGATTTTGAGGTAGGTCTAATCCCTCTGGGATTTTTAAATTAAAAACTTTGCATTGTTTAGCTGTTTAAATACAGTTTTGCCTTGTATTACCCAATATTTAGGATAAATAATACAATAAGGTGTTAAGTAAGATATATTATTATTATTATTTGTATTGCAGCACTTCATGTGAAAACAACTAACAGTCTTGGAGAGCTGGCCGATGTGCCTTGGAGGTCATGGGGTTGCTCAGTGCAGCTGCTGCTGCGTGCCCTTGCTTCCACCTCCCTCCCCCCGTGCCTTCTTCCCCAGCGTAAAACTGGATTGATCACATACGGATACTTTCTGGGTATATTTCTAATATATGAGAAAAGTCAGGTTTTGCTGTGGCAGACAGTAAGCAATGTAAGAAATCATCCCCCAGTGGATTTGCCCAATGTTGAGCAGCTAAAAGTAAAATTATGGGAAGAATGATGAGTGCTTGCTTTCAAGCAGCAGTGGAACTATTCCTGTGACAATATAGTGAGATTACTTGCAGTCTAAAATGTGCTATACTTCTGATTTTAAAAAATGTGCTGCTTCTGTTTGGCCAGTCATTGGTTCCAAAAAGAGAAGGTATTTTAAGCCATTCATACAAATTCATACTTTCCAGTCAACCATAGGATTTGGATTTACTTTCCTTGGGAAACTGTAAATTACTGAAAGTCCTCTACTTCTCTATTTTTCCATTGATAACACTGCGTGCTTGTGTAGGTGTTTCAGAGACGAAACCAGTCTTCCTAAAGCATAGGTCTAAACTTTAGAGATCCATATCTAAAAAAGTAATGTTTAAATATTTCCTCAAACACATTTGGTAGCAGAATATTGTTCTCATATTTCTTTCATTACTGTATGAACACAATATCACCATCTTATTTCTGCAGAATGTTTTTCTTTCCACACACTGGTACACAAGCCTGTAGTTTTAGCAAACCCATTTTATTCAGCAAAATACGCAAGATGGTACTTTGGCATGCCTTTTTGTAAAGCAAACAGCCCTTCAACAGTTACCTCTTACCTTAGGTACTGGTCTTGAAAATTGTCAGGTGCAAATATTTTATTAGTGTTATTCTTCTGAATACCTGTGTAGTTTGAGAAGTTACCCCTGGTTGAGTGGTCCAGCAAATGAAAAGGTGACCTGATGTTACTAAAGATTAAAGGATCTCTTTTAACTGGTGGTGTTGGAGCTGAAGAAAAAATGCCAGTAATATATATTAGAAAAGAGTCTTGCTGTCTGTGGCTTTACCCAGCAAAAAGGAATCCATATGGATAATTTGGGATGTTTAAATGGGGGCTGGCTTGGGTTAAGGGAGGAAAAAACATATATTGTTTTTGGTTTTTAAATGTGTTAGAGGAAAAAGATGATCTGTGCATGTAGCCTGGTGAGTTTATTCCAGAGTGGGATGAAATTTCCAGGTGCTTGGCAAGGCAGGGTTTGTAGATGTTACCCATACCTATATATACTCTGTGCCTTTCCTGGCCTTCCAAGGGTGGCGTGAGGGAATTGTATTCATAGGAGAGACCCTAAAGGGCTGAATTCTGCCTTAAGTTCTGGAGCTTCGTGGCTGCAAGTGTTGGGATGATTACTTACCAATAAGTAGTAATCACTTACCAATAAGTCTTACTCTAGTATAGATGGAGCCAAGACTCCAGCAACTTCACTGTAAAAGTGCTGATCCGAAGTAAAAGTAATGGCTTTGTGAAGTGCCCCCAGATCTACCTGTCTGGCATCAACCAGTGTAAAAACATCTTGGCAGAGTTGATATAGACATGGGGGTTTCTGAGACTGTTCCACCTGCCAGTAAGTGCCAGTCGTGTCCATCCTGGGCGCTGAGCCTGGCTTTGCTGGCAGTTCCCCGTACCGCCCCCTCCCGCCGCCCTCTCCCCCAGATAACTTTATCCTCATAACACAGATACGCAGCGTGCTGGTCTGGATTTCATTTCTTCTTCAGCTCTATGAGATCTCGCGTGCATTCCTAACGCGTTACCAACAGCCCACGTCTCTGAAAGCATGGTATCAGCTTTCAGTGGCAAAAGCTCAGAGAGGAAACAGGCCAGTTCCTCCGCGTGCAAACAGCTGGGCAGTTGTGGATGGAATTAATTGCTGATATACACTGGCTGTGTTTTTCTTTTCGTGTCATTTCCCTTGCAGCTGCGAAAGGCAAATTTTTAAGCCTTTGAAAACAGTGCAGACCTCACAGGTAGTAATGCAAAAGTACTGAAATATGTATGCTTATTAGGATTTGCATACAAAACAAAACCTCTCCTAAGCTGTAACAACCTGCACTGTTGATGTTGGTATTCAAATTCCAGCTGCACCTTCCAAAAGTAATTTCTGACTTTGGATTTCCAGCTTGAAAAAATCTGTTAGGGGAGATTCGGCTTTCTGAAAGCAACAGTCAGTAATTTCAAAAATAGGAGTCTGAGCGTTGACAGTAATCTGTTCTGAAAAATGGTTGCCTTCCATCTATAGTCTTAGAGCTAGTATATCAAATGGACTGATGCTGCTTTAGCCAAATGTAAAACAGTCAAGTTGCTGAAAGTCATATTCCAGGCTAGCAGTTATGGGAAGTTTATCACGGGGCTGGAAAATACACGTTTTGAACAGGGCTGCATGTCTGCCTCAAGGCTTCACCCAGCCCATAACAATGCAAAAACAAACCACCCATCACAAATCAAAAAATGCTGTCAAAAGTAGATTCTGAGCACTAATGGTATCAGCAGCTGCAGCATGCTGGGTTTAGTTGTAAAATCAGTGGAAAAATGTCTATTGTTAAAGATAATATTTTGTTAACTTCCACCCTGTAAGTCCCACAGATATTTTTCCCCTTGTTTATTAAACTGTTCTAAATGCACTCTTGTTTTATGGAATTGTTACACCTCCCCTACTAGCAGGCTTATGCTGCCATGCAATTTACTCAGGGGAACATCTATAAGTACTTTTGCCAAAATAACTACAATTATCCTAGGGATTTTACTGATACATAGTAATTGCATACTGTATATTTATAAATAGTTTAATATGTAGAATGGATTGTTTATTTAAACAAATGCTGGAGAAAGCTTTTGTTGTCTTAAGACCAGGTTCTAATAACTAAATAAATGAAGTTGGACAAATACGCTGAAAATATCTCCATCAGCTTGTGTTGTGCAATTACTTCTATCACAAGATGAGTATTTCAAAGGTCCCACTGAAACCAAGGCCATTATTTGTGGTAAGAAATGCTGTGCAGAGTGAGGAAGGGTTGACAGACTGAGATATTAAAAATAGAAAAAAAAAAGAAGTTAGAGAACTCTTGAAAGGAGCCAGGCTGTCAGTCACACCACCCACTTCAGCCAAACTCTTGCAGAGACTGCTGCAGAGATCTGTGTGACTGTACTTGCAGCAAATACAAAGGAGTATATCGTAGTGTTTTAGCTTTTCATGCAAGGGATTTCCGATGTGAACTTGCATCTGTCGTGGCTAATAGCGTGCAAGGAGACACCAAACCAAGCCTGGCTCACGTGGCATGCAGGAAGGTCAGCTGTAGTAACTCGATTGTAAATCTGAGCCAGAGAGTCAAGCGTGCTCGAACCGTGGCTGTTATTTCAAAGAATAAAGGCTGTCTCTTTCAAAGACTTCTAGTTTTTACAGCTATACAAAAGTTAACTATTACATAAGTTGTATGTTACACATGTATATATGTGTGTATATACATGAATGCTCATATTTTATTTTAAATGTACATGTATCATAGGCACCCTGTCCTGTATATGTCAGCTAAGTTCTTTTTTGGCAGGTAACAGGAGTTATGGAAACAATTAAAATTCCTGTGCAACATTGGATTACTCATTTGTTTGGAAGAGTGGGTGGTGTTTGGGGAGGGGAAAAAAAAAAGCGGATCTGTACTTTAAAACCAAAGTGTAAAAGCTTTCTGGAGTGTTTTTACCAAAGGTCTTTTTGTCAATTGTGTTTTGACAGAAAAGTCTGAATATCAGGAATATAGTTCTGGGTTTTGTACTCTGGTGTATTTTATTAGTAAATATTTAAGAAATTATAAAGCTGCAGTTGTTTTTATGGCCAGTAACCAACTGTGTCCATTTCAAGGAACTAAACAATGTATGAGAACAGTGCTCTTAATTGCCCCGTAGTGCAAGAAGTTGTTAAAGTTTAGAAACCGGTTGCTTTCTGCTCTGGCTTCATGTTATTTCCTAATTCACTTCAATCTAGTGCCTGTCGGGCCAGGAGATTATAAGTGGTGAGAAACCCAACCAGTTTTTAAGAACTAATATAGTAGCTGGGCAATTTAATTTCATCCAATGGTGAATATCTTGATCCAGAGAGTCTGCAGCTGCATTTTCCTATGGGCTATGTGACAAGCTGGTGGCGTGATTTGCTTTGCAAACCTGTAAATGAGTTTGTGTTTGTGAATCTTGTAGCTGTGGTTTCTTTCTCCACCCTTTTCTCATTAATAAACTTGGAAAATATTTAGGACAAGATTTCTCTAGACTCGCCACATCTGATATCTTTTCCAGCTATGGACTTTGTATATACATACTTCTAAAGCAATTGGGAGGTGTGGTGCAGTGTGCTTCCTTGGAGGGAGGAACACTGTTAGTAAAGATTACTAATTCTGTGAGAAGAGTCAACCACTCAAAATGCTAATACTGTAGCTGGGAGGAGTCCGTGGCTTTGCTTCTTAACTCCCTTGGGTTTTGCCAGACAGTGACTCGGAGCAGAGAAGAGTTCAGTCAGTCATGGTGAAATATTGAAAAGATTTTCATCTTCCTGACAACTACATACCTCAACATACTAATAAGTTCAGTGTATTAATCAACCACCTGACTTGCTACATGAAGTAATTACATGTAATTAATGAATATGTCAAATTGTTCTATGTGTGACTTACAAGCCTTAGTTGACGAATCAAATACACGATTTGGCAGCTTGAGACATTGTTGCATGAACTTTGTGTAAGAGTGGGTTCATTCAATTAAAAAATAGAAGGATCATTTAAAGAGCCTTTTATTCCTATCATAAAGATGCTTTGTGCTATTGCTGTTTTGTATGTGACAGAATGGTTGGGGATGGATGCTGCAGAAAGTTGTCTTGTATTTTGATTGTCGTCTATTTCAGACTTGCGTGATTTTTATCTTCGATGTCATGACATGACTGGTGAGTTACAATTTCTGTGTTTGAATGGGGTTTTCCAGTGCAGTTAGTAAACAACAGTGTAGTTAATAGGTCTGCATAATCCATAAATCAGTTACTCCCTGTTTGCCTCAGTTGTTCTGTGTATTATGGGTTTTTTGAGGAATAGGTGATCTGATTTTGCTTCCACTTAAGTCAAGGAAAATGCCGGCCTCGAAAGGCTCGAAAGGACTGGGCTCTGGGTTTCAAGTATATGCAGGCAGCTAAAGTGAGTGCAGCCATATCAGGCACAGGGCTGATTCTGCCATGGTGCAGTACCATGATTTGCTGTACTGGCCTTTGAGGTATTAATTTTAACTCTATGAAATAAATCAAATATGTATGGCTTTGTTTTGTGGGTACGTTTTTTTTGCAGTTGAGCAGAAATAGGTAATTTTGATTTAATCTGCCAGACACGTTTTAACATGTGGCTCTACAATGTAGCACAGCACTGGTCGCACAGTTTATTGTATCAAAGTAGTTAAAATTCTGTGACTATATGTGCTAACAGACCTTTATCATTTGTATAAGTAGCAGCAGGCTAGATATTGTCCTGTATCAGTCATTGCAGCAGAAGATAATAGAGTAGTCTGTTCTCATATAAAGCTACAGAAGAATACATGAAGCAGCCTTCACTGACGTGTACTATATCATCGAATGTCTTAGATTACATCAGATAGACTTCTTATGATAAACACATGACCAACTATTTTTAAATTGCTTATGAAATTTAATTTTATGGTGTCAAAAAAAAAAAAAGGCAAACCACCCAAGCATTTTAAACTATATAAACTTGAACTGGAAAGAAAAGATGATAAAAAAGCTTTGAACTTTTAGTAGGCTAATTATGATTTCAACATCTGGAATTAAGGTTTTTCTTAAAAGCAGTTTTGAGATATGCAGTATAAATCTCAAAGTTTTGTGAGGGCATGCAGAGCTTAGCCTAGGAGTCAAATACTCAGTTCTGGCATTAGTTTTTTGCATTGTTTCCACATTCTGCCACTCCACTCCGTTTCCTCACCTCGCTGAGCACTGACATACATTGACAGAACTAGATTTTTCTGACCAGTGCAGGGGAAGCAGTCTGAAAGATAAACTTTAACCTCTCATCCTGCAACAAATTTGCATTGTTACAGAGTAAGTATTTATATATCATGGAGTCAAGAATAGTAAGCAGGGACAATGCATTAAGATAAAAAAGAAAGTGCACATTTGAAGTTATGTTTCTTTTTTTTTCAGTCTAAAAATAGGAGCTAAGCATCCCACTATCTGATCTGCTCTTCTGTAATTTTGCTAGAAAAAAACTTCTGAATATTTTCTCTGGCCTAAAGTGAGAAAGTTCTAACTACGATAAAGGTTGACCAAAATAATGGGAAAATTATGAAAGAATTTGGCCTATCACAGTAGTTTTGGAATAAGTAACTCCTCTTAGTAGTCTATAATGTGTCCTTACGAAGCCATAGTTCAGTTATGCAACCTTGGGAAATTTTTCTCCCACTCATCCTTCATTAAGGCTAATGGGAGTAATGTGTTTGTGTTGGTGGGAAAGCAGACCCTTACAAATCTTTCTGGTAGATTTGGTGGAAACAGAGCTCACGTTCATTATTGCTGTGTTCTGGGCAGTTGGATGTCTCATTAGCAGGACGTTAATGATGTTCAGTGCACTTCTTTATTGGACAAGAAGATGTGGTGAAAATATAAAATGAGTGACTTCTCAATCTTATTATTCCCTGTATCATTGGACTCATTTCTGTCTGTTGTGTCCTTTCTCCCATCCTAGTACTTTAACATTATTACCTGTAACCTGGTGGATGTGATGCTGTGACACTTGGGGGGTGCTCCAGCCCCGCTGTCGGGTGCTCTGCCTTGAGCCCATACTGTCGCTCACCTCTTCCTGGAAACTTACTGCAGCTCAGTAGCAACCATTATATTTTCAATCCTTCTACAATTTAAGACAGGGAGCAGATCATAAACATTGATCAGGTAGGAGCCAAATTTTAGTTGTGGGACTGCCTGAATAAAGACTGTATCTTTATAGTGATAGCCGTGTGCAGAGGGAGTAAACATGGTTTTGCACACATCTGCAGTGAAGAGCCCACAGGTGGTGATGGGCAAGAGCCACACCACCTGCTTGGCTGAGCAGATGTTCCTGCAAACTGCCTGCTAACAAAAACAAACCCTCCATCTCCCTGCTGAGTCGAGGGGTGGGCTGGCCCCTGTGAAGCTAAGCCCTTGGCCAATGTCCTTCGATGCATGGTGGGAATTCGCTTTCACCTCAGGAAACACAGGCTTTCGGTGTTTTATCTCATGATGGCAAACTCAGGAGAACAATAGGCTATTAGAGCATTAGAACAACAAGGGCTGCAACTGACCCCCTCATTACTTCATTGTGCAGACAAGGCAAAAAGGAGAGGTTGGTTGCGCTCAGAGTTAATCTGGCAGCCAGTGTGGAGTGGCCTGGGCTGCTGGTGGGTGTAGGGTGAGGATGGCCATGAGGGAGAGTGGAGGTCTTCCCCTTGGGGCTGCCCCCTGTGAAAGGGAAAAAAATAAACATAGAAACAGAATGTTGGCAAAGTAAAAGTGTTTAGTTTGGTTTTTTTTGTTGGGATTTTTTTTTTTCTTCCTGGTACAAAACCTGTCTTCCTTCATTCTTTAGTTTTTATGACAAATCTATTACATCATTAACTTTTGTCACTGTGACTGTAAGAGTGGCTGGAAGTGGCTGAATCGCAGGTGAAGTGTCCAGTCACAAGCAAAAAGGTGCCGACCTCCCCAGTTCTACATGGAATGGTATAGGCAGGCTTTCACCTCCCATGCAGAGTCCGCAGATCTGATTTTTATCTTGAAAGTAGCCTTTAGAGCCATTGTCCTTCCTGAGACTGTACACATCTGTAAGCAATTAGATAAATTATGCCATTGATATCTCAGAAATTAGAGTAAAACTTGCTGTACTAGGAACTTGTTGTTTCAGAGGAATAAGGATATAGGGGAATGCTTTAATCTACAAATGAGGTACGTTCCAGCTATGTGTGCCATTAGTCTTAAAGGTGCGCTTTTATTAGAAATACTCTTATTTCAATGCTGGTAAAATATGTTGAGCTGCAGAGTGGACATGTATTTTGAGGAAAGTTAGATGGGACACAACATTCAGAAATTTGCCAGTAGCTCATCCTTTGTAAAACAGAAGCAAGGCTCTTAGTCCCTCAGCTTTCACTTGCACACATACCCTTAACAACAGAAAAAGAAACCAGCCCTCATGATGACATTTCAGACTGTCTTGGGTAGAATTTTCCTGCCTCTGTGGCTGGAGGAGGAGCCCATCCAGTACGTGAGTTATTTGTAGATCAGTTGATCTTTCCATGATGAGAAACAACAAGGTGATGAAACTAGTTTTCTCTTCTGGACTGGTGTACCTGTCGCATGCTGAGAATTTTATGTATATTTTTTCAGGTATTTTTCTCAGAATATGTAATAACTAAGAATTGTAGCATTCCCTTTCTGGGTAGTTGTCTACATGTTATGTAAATGTAATCCCCATCGTCCTGACTGGAAGCCTGTTGGAAGCCTCCCAGTCAGTGCCGTCACTTTGTGTCTCCTGGGTTGCATCTGAGGGTCTGGTACCAGAGACTTTGCCATCAGTGTGATGGGGGCAAAATGGGTTCACCATGTAGGAAGAAATATTTAATAGTTGCGATGTGGTTTTATTTTTTTTTTAAATTCAGTTGAGGAAAAACAAGAGGTGGCAGTAGCTGTGCCATGTGAGTGAGTGTGTCATGAGCCTGCTGGGCAAGGCATAGTGAAGGGCATTATTCTGCTGGGAGGTTGGCACTGGCCGTGGCCCTCTGGAGTTACCACAAAGGATTTTCTGTTCGACATCTAACGCAACAAGCACATTCATAAGTTTGCAGAGGGTTTCCATGGAAACGGTGTAAACTGTGATGCTAGCAGACAGAGGCAAAGGTTATACTATTGTAGAGGCCCTTTTGTATTCTCTTTAAATATTTCAGAGCAGCTATATTTCTTAACTGATACTCTGAGCCCATGTAACAATTAGTTCAGATTTTTATTTTGGTTTGGCTTTTTTTTTTTACAGCATTTGTCATGGTTTTACTGAGGGAGGTCAGATGAGCTGCAAGAATAACAAGGAAAATGTTTTTCATTTTTTTCATAGAATCACTTGAATATCATTATTTGAATTGATTTATCTTTTTGCTGGTGATAATGATGCAATTGGAAATGGAAGAACTGGGCACAAAAGAAAAAAAAATCAAGCTATTCTGCCCCTACTAGTACAATTCCTGATTCTGTTGAGTGCTTTTATTGCTCGGGTAGAACTAACTCTTTCAGGTCATCGTTCATTGGCACTTGGGGAATTCTGAATGCTTGTCTTCTCTCAGAAGTATGAACCTATGCTATTTATAGATACCTGTTTTAACGCTAGCTAGCCTTTAGTATGCTTTGAGAGTTCATGCTGTTTTACAATTTATACTACAAATTTAAACGTCCAAACATATCTATTGCTTTGTTTGTTCATGTTTTAGGAAGTATTACCACCATGGGCACAAACACTACTTATTACTAAAAGAAAGAGAAGTATTGGCTCTTCTATATGATTATCCAAGTTCCCATTTGACTGTCTGTGTCTGCAAAATTGTGCTTGTTCATAGGTTCAGCTTAATTATTGTGGGAGGTTTTTTTAAATGACTGAACTCAGTTCTGCATTTGTCTCTGGGCTCAGGCTGCATGTCAGCAAGAGGTCCAGGTACCTGTTTGTTATTCACTTGCTGCACTATGAAAATGAGATCTCACCTGGTTACACTCTGCACATAGTCACTCCTGCCACATAACTTTTGAACCTGTTGGTTACTTTAGGCCAAACCTGGTACAAAGGTAGAAAATATTTCTCTTACATATTATAAAGGTTGATATCTGGTTAGAAGAGAAAGATGTAGGATTTTGATGCTGAGGTTGAACAGAGGTACAGGTTGCTCATTCCATCTGATCACAGGGCAACGACTAAAAAAGAAAAATCCAGTATAAGTGTACATAATTAACTGAACTTGTGATCAGGTTTGCAGAAATGGGAGATAATTTAAATTCTCAATTTTAAAGTGTTTTATATTTTGCTGCAAAAAGTACAAAAACCTCTTAGGTGCATAAGATGTTCCCATCTAATATATACAAGTAACCTAGAGGCATTAATTGTGTTTCCAAACAATGTAGTTCTGAAAGCATTCATAGTTGTGCTGTCACAGTACATGAAGCAGCACTTAGTAATTATTTTTTCTGTGTGTCCCATACAAGGATGAAACAGCTGACTTAGAGTACTTACTGTTGTGGTCAATAGTTTCTAATACAGAATGAAAAGGTGAAATGCACCATTAGTGCAGTCAGGCATGCCCATAAGCTGCTGTACCATGCCAAGAGGGGTCAGGAAGGCATGGATTTGTTTGTTTATTTATTTTATCTTTCTCTCTCTCTCTCTCTCTCTCTCATGTGTTGTTATTTAGATATAGGATGTGCAAATATCAAAAGCGTTGTATCCACTGCCTCATTAATGTTACAGTTAAAAATAAAAAAAAATAAACCAGTTGGAATAGCTCCATCATTTTAGTCTTCTAGAAATCTCTAGTCTTCTAGTCCAGTATCACTTGATTGCAAACAACGCTTTGAATATAACATGAAAATGAACACAGGCTAGACATAACAA
This sequence comes from Anhinga rufa, assembly GCA_013400875.1. NCBI lineage: Eukaryota > Metazoa > Chordata > Aves > Suliformes > Anhingidae > Anhinga > Anhinga rufa. The sequence continues at coordinate 16,549 of VZTV01099819.1, forward strand.
AAACCTATTTTCAAGTTTCATATAACATAATTGCACCCTGTGATGGACCGGGCTTGTGCACCAGGTAGAAGTGTGTTTCATTACAAATTCCAGCTTTCTGATTTTGAAGCCAAAAGTCTCAGGAAAAAGTCTGTTCATAGAGCACAAAACTTTGGATGCTTTTCATTACTTCTTCTCGACTGCTTTGCAGTACAAACTCTGATCAGTTTTGATAATTTATCATAGAGAGAGAACATAATACTGATAAGGCAGACAGAAATCAAAATCCCATAGCAATTTGCCAGAGAAGGAAAAAGAACAAAACAAAAAACCCACAGCAATCCAAAAATGACATCTTAAATGCTAGTTCCAATGTCTATTGGAAGCATCACTCAATAATTAACATTAAAAATAATAGAAATCCAGCCATCTCCCTGCCGAAAGTAATGCAATAAATTAGCAAGTCAGAAAAATGCATCTTAAAAATCTAAATACTGCCCAACACCCAAAAGCAGCATCTACCACTACTCCTCCAGAAACCTTTGAGACCAGACTCCTGAGACCAGATTTGTCCTGCAGGTTCCTTTTTTCCTTTTTGGATTAGGAAATGAGTTCCAAAAAAGATGCATTGCATCCACGTCCCCACTGTGGCTAATGCAGAGCTCTGGCCGCCCTGGGTTTTTGTCGTCCTCTACAGCATTCCTGCACGTCTGTGGAAGCTGTTGTGAATAAGCCTTTGGCTGGAGTCTAATCACCTATTATTCATCACTTTATTAATCAAGCTTTGTGGTATTTTGTGGCATGTTATTACATTAATACAAAGGTCATTAATTCCTTGAATAGTGTTAGGTTTTTACAGATGGTTTAAAAAACCAAAAAAACTGCCCAACACATAAGTGAACGAGATAACTGAGAGCCATAGAAAAGATGTGATTTACTTCCACTCCTCAAGCAGATGTAATCTGTATAGCCTCAGACATTTTCTGTATCATCAGTAATTTTCTTATGGTAGAAACTGAAATACCATGTTTACCTAGGATGATTTCTATGAGTTATTCAAAAATAAGCATCACCAAAGCTCAGAACACAATGTCATTTTTACAGCAATTGTTAATTAATTTTTTAATTGGTTGGTTTTGATTCATAACTATATAATTGAGAGCACTCTGCACGCAGACTCTGAACTCCAGCCTATGGGTCACGTGTCTGATACTTGCTTTCAATATAAGCATAGGCAGGTTTAATGGCAAACAGGCAAAAAACATTTTCAGGCCAGGTTTACAAATGAGCTTTGGAATTTCAAGTCAAACAACTTTTACATTATTTTATAAATTTTTGTCATAATACATTATATTGAAATAATCTGAGACAGATCCATCTAATATATTTGTTGGCTTCAGAATACTCTTGAATTTACAAACAAAAAACCAGAAGAAGTCAAAACTGGAAGAATTGGTTGGGGAAGGACTTGGAGTGTCTTTCATGCTGCATATGTGACTGATCAAAGGCTGCATGTGCCTTCAAAATTATAACTGAGGTCTTCGCAACTGGATTTCTGAGTGCTGCAACTCGAAGTGCCTGGTTTGTTTCTCCTCTAAGAAACCATGAAGAAGCTTTTCTTCACTTGCATGACAGTGCTTTAGTAGAAAGTGACTCCTAAAGCTGTCTGTGGTAGATAGTGTTTGTGCTGCCTTGGCTGCTGGGAAATTCTGTCTCCAGTACATTGGACGGGCTCCTCTTTAGAAACAAATAATGTGCCAGTTTTATTTATGCTTCATGCAACTACTTAGGAAAAAAGAGAGGATGGTTTAAATCTTGAGAAGTAGCGTTCAATGTCAGGCTGGTTTGCATTCCAGAGATAGCCATCACAGATGTGTGCAAGTCCGCAGGATTTTGTGTAGCATGCCAGGATGCATCCATGCTCTGTGATACTGGTGTAGTTTGTTGTAGAGTGTCTTTTATTTTATCCGGACTTTCAGTGCTTACAAGTGATGACGGAGAAGGAGAATTATGGGATAAAAGTAGATAATTGCTTGCTTGCACTGGAAAATAATAGTAACCTAATTATGAAATGTTTATATATTCTGCTTTTGACTTTAAAAAAAAAAAACACAAACGTTTTTCTACTGTGCTTAATGCTGACTCACCATACCCCTCACTGTGGGTCCTACCAAAGCTCTTGTTAGTAAATCTTTAGCACTTGTTCAGGGATATGCTGGCTACAGCTCTGGGCTCATCTGCCTCTCTGTCCAGTGCTGTGGTTAAGTCCAAAATGATCCTCTGACTTCTTCAGACTGGCTTGCTTGAAATTCAGTGGAGTAATTTTTCATTCCTGAAGGTGTAGAACACCTTTGGCTCTTGAAATTCAATTTACTTTTCTAGTACCATGAGCAAAATGTGGCAGACAAGAAGCAGATCAAATGAAGGCTAAGTGCATAATTATATAGGTTAAACTTTGACTGCAAATGAAACTTTTTGTATTTACTAGTTAGGTAGTTGGCTGGGGGTTTTTAATTACTTTGAAGCAAGCTGAAGACAATATTAGCAATGTGGGTAAACACAGGAAAAGTGTTGATGCACCACTGTAAATCCTAGCGATTTCCCTGGGAAGGATAATTAAAGCAACATGCTTTCAACACAGCTAATTATGTAGCTGCCTTTCAAACTTAAAAGGAGTGCCATGTGGCCCTTTTCTGCTCTATACTTACCCCAGCCTTCCTCCTCCAAATTATTTTTAACCTCGATCTCTTTGTGTACCCAATTGAAACCCTAGCTTCATGGAGAGGTGTGCTGGCACAGCTAGGGGATGGCATTTTGAGAGGTGGGGAGCTGAAACAATATAGGTCGGGAGGGGCAGGACCTCCTCAAGCCAGCCAGGAAAATATGAAAAACTGTAGCATGAAGTGTGCTTAAGACCTCTAAAGATGATAATTTTGTACGTTAGGCATGTGACCATAACCTCAATCAGGTTCTGCATGTTTGTTAACTTTTTTCATGTTACATTTTAACATACACTAACATTTATGCTTGCAAATGGACCAAGGAAGGGGGCAAATTGTCCCATATGTTAAAGCAAAACTAATTTCGGTAATGGAGAAAAAAGCAAGATCCTTTGGAGACTGAATGAGGTGACAAAAGACACAGCATAATTTGGGAATAGTGATTTACAGGTTTTTGTCCCCTGTGCCATCCTATGGCTGATACAAGCTGTTAAAGTCCTACCAACAGGGCTTTCCCGCCACACCTCAATTTGTAGCTTGCTTTTTTGAGGCGTTTACTACAGTAAACATGTAGCTTTTTTTCTTGAGATGCCTAGGGTTTTTTCCATGCTTGTCAAGGCTAATTGGTGTCAGTGTGCCTGCTGCACAGTCAGACCTGGGCTTGGCTGGCATCATTTGTCTCACACTTCCATTGATCCCTAAAATTACTATTTTGAAACTGCAATTAAAAAACCTTAAGACAATCATAATGTTCCCACTACACCTATATTTCATATGTGAAATCGGTAGATGCAATTGTGTTGTTTTATCTAAAACATTCTTAGTTTTTGACTATAACTATCACAAATCATCTTTTTTGAAATGCTGTTTTTTTTCTGTTTAATGTGAGAATGTATGTACAGGTCAGTAAAAAGTTAAAATTACTTTTTTGAGAAGCTAGCCATTTTATTTTGACATAGTCAAGCTGATATTGGTGTATGAATATGACTTGAGTTCTTGATCCTTTTTAAAATTTAAAATTTATAGTAGAGTGATTCAGAGATCCCAAGATGAACTTGGGGGAATCATGCAGGGTGTGGTGTATAATATAAACAAAGATACAATTTTTCCTGAAGACTTTATGATCGAAGGCCTGGCACAATTTCATCTTTTCTTCAAGTCTCTAGTTACGAATGTCCCCACAGAGATTAGCTGTTGGCCGTGTTTCCCATTCCTTGCTTACGTGTTATGGAGGGTGTTGAGCTGCAATTCTGCGTGGTCAATGCATGGCAGTGGTCTTAAATGGGGCCTGTGCTGAGCTGTCAGAGGTGGTAAAGGTCAGGATTTGATTTGAAGAGGAGGATCTCCAGGGGTTTGGGCTATAAAAAAGTTTGGCTGCATGCTGCCATACATGGGATCAGTTGTTCATGTAAACATTTGTAAAATCCTGCAGTTGCCTCATGTCGATCATCTGAGTTGCCCACCATCAAAGCCTCTGACCCTCCAGCAAAACCAGGAGGCAGCTGCTTCGGCCATGACATCTCTCAGGATAATCAAACTGCCATAAATCAAGAAGGCTTTTGATGTACCCTGGGATAAATAAGAGTTTTCCCTGCTATCTAATGTCATCGTTGTACCAGTGAACGAGGAGGGCTCTCACAGATTGCTGGCAGTAGCCCTTGTTACTCCAAACAGTGCTTTCCAGACTGGTGTAAATCAGTGGGATTTAAAAAATACTATTTACATAGCAAATGTGGTTGTTCTACTCCATAACTCTATGTAGGTCTTTATAAAGTGTGAAAATGTTTTCCACCTGCATCTGTGCAGTTCAGAAGAAGCCCAAGAAAATGTCACCAGAGGAAGCTGGGGCTTCATATTGCAAGAGAGGGAAAGGAAAAATGTTGCAAAATGTAAAAGGTTTTGGCTGCAATCAGCTTTTCCAGTTACACGTTTTTTTTTCTCACAGATAAGGTCTTAGTTTATGTTGTAGAGGAACCTAGTTTCCATCTCTTTCAAAGGACTTAGGGGGATTTTTCAGCCATTGCTTATATATGTGTGGGGATTTTATGTTTGCATACTTTCACAGTTTACTATGGATAAGTACTAACATGATGTAATCTTTTAATTTAGCACTTTGTTGTCTACTGACTCATGAAATATATTTAGGTAACTTAGCCACAAGTGATTATGTAGATAAGCAGCAATAAATCTTAATAAAAAGCCTTTTTTTTTTTTTGTCTTAAAGTTGCAATGTTTTGGAAAATACTACCTTAGTTTTCTCATTATAACATCCTAGATATCTCTGAAACTAGATTAATTCAAAATACTGTCCTTCCCCCCTGCCATGTTCTACTCTGTCTCTATGCAGCATGAATAAGAGCTGCCTCATGAGAACCAAAAGCTGAAGCTGGTTTGGTGCTGCAGCATTTGTGTTTAATCAGAATCCTTAAAACCAAAAACAACAAGCAGTTATTCCTATTGAAAACTGATATTTACATCTTCATTTCTGGTTTTAAAACAAAACTGAAATATGCAGTTGGGGTTAAAGATCCCTGACATTATTTTGAGGGATTCCCTGACTTAAGTAAAGTCAAACACAAATAATCTGATTTTTGTTCTGCAAGTATAGTTTACTGGTATCCCATATTGATACTAACTCTGCAGGGTATCAGTTAGTGTTGGGAATGCATAAAGATAGAACGTTAATATCCAGTAAGTGCTGAGATCACTGATGGATTTTTTTGAAATATGTAAATATTTGCTAAAAATATTTGACTTTTATTCCAAGAATCTGAATGGGTTTGACACGTGTGGGTAAACGCTGTCATCTGTAAAAGAGGGGTAACAAAATGGGGTCAGCAAGAGCCGAAATGCACTGCCAGTCTGGGAGAGCCCACTGGGGCTGCGCTGACCCAGGAGCCAGCTCTGCAAAGCGGGGTGTTTTGCTGGGAGGTGCTCTGGAGCGCCTGGACCTTCCGGTGGTCCCATGGTCTACTGGCACACTGGAGTTATGCATGTGTTCATGTGTTTTCATCATCTAGAACTACTGTTTAGAAATTATTTCAATAGGTAAGTTCTTAATATACTTCTAGAAGTGATTAAATTTGGATGCTTAGTTCATAATGACTAACCTTCAGGGTGGCAATGGGAAAGAGACAGTACTTTTATCTTCATTGGGGTTTGCCAAAAGAAACCATTTCCAGAGGAGACTTGACTGAATTCTTGCAGGTCGAATGCTCCTGCTAACTGGCTGAGGGTGATCCAAGCAAGTGCTGCAAGCAAAGCAGTGGTGCTGCCATCACTGTGCTTGTTGGCTCCTCTGCCAGACGTCTTTTGCATTCAGAACCTTCTTTGTAGAAGTCCTAAACACTGTAAGGAAATACAGCTTAAGAAAGCTTGCAGCTTGAAAATCTGCAGCAATTCATGCTCACCAAATCCTGTGGAGCATTGGAGGTGAGAGGGGGTTTTCTGTGAGCAACAGGCGAATTTTCACTCTGGAGCAAAGTGGGAATGAGCCAAAAAATGTTGAAGTGGGGGGAAGTAACTTCATTTCCATTGACGTCATTCAGTGCATCTGTGCTTTGTGTGAGAGCAGCTTTTTGCATATGCCATGGGTAGAGGTTTTCTTTTCCCTGGCAGTTCCTGTACGACTCCTTAGCTTTCTGCTACAGTGAGGACACTCTTCCCAGACAGCACTCTTCCCTTTGGATAGGAGAAGGTTATTTAAACTCAGTGTTCAGGTATTTTTGAGTGATCTCATACCCTGTGTGTGAAATTTTAATTTAATGTTGCTACAGAAAAAGAGCTTAAACCAAGAGAAACTTGCATTCTCATCATGGAGCTCATTTTTACTGTGCCTTTTCATGAACTTCAGTATAACATAGAAGATGAAAGAAAAACAGACGAAAAGTGCAGTTCTGCCTCACACCTACACTTTTCAAGTCTAGTAAGTACAGAAGCTATTTACAGTTTACCAAATAATTTAATTTATTAGCTGTTCTGGTGTTTTTACTTGATTTAAGGAGGTGATTTTTAAAAATTGCCTTGGAAATAGTCCCCATCTACAGACTCCATACCATTTCATAGGACCGCTCACCCTGTGTACCCAAGCAGAGGAGATGACTATTAGCACTCCAAAGTGCAGTTTAATGTTATTTCAAAATATATGCATACACTTGCATATGTAAATAAAACTTACATATGAGCAAAATATAACTCAGCTTTAAAACTATTTCTGGTAAATTGCAGTGAATCAGGTACTTGTTAAAAAGAACAAATAAATAAAAAGAGGAAATACAACTGCCACATATAAAGGAACAAGTTTAGGGAAAGGGATAAAACAAAGCAATGTGATATCTGTGGGTGACCGACCTCCTTCTCTTAAAGCGAGGTTTTAGTGACACAATCTATTTTGTCTCTTTAAAGTTACAAATTAGTAGTTCATATTTGCTTATCATACTGTTATAGGTAACTGGTATGGCAAACTGTGTCCAACAGTAAAAGACTATTTATAGTGAATAATCAACAGATTACATGGATCCACCTTTTCCACTCTGACATCTCAGTTCTTTCCTGTGTTTCTCACAGTGTAGCCACCCCCTTCCTGGTGTGATGCAGGAGTACCCATGTGCATCATGTCACCAACAAACTCTGAAGTACTCCTCTGTTACTTCTCACTAACCAGTTTGCTTGTGTGACTGAGTTTGTTTTGACTTGAATGTTTTGTATAAAGAACAGTATAATCCCCAAATGTTCTTATTTTCTGCACAACCTTAAAAATTTGCTAGTAAAACAAGAAAACATGTTTTTATGGAGTGAAGCAAGGAAGCCCCCCTACGCTGCTGACTGCTTAAGGGTCATGCAAAACAGCGATGGAAACAGCACAGTCACACACAGCCTTTCCTCAGCACAGGTGGTTCGATCCTGGGCACAGTGGACTTTGGATCTGAACTAGAGGTTGTCCTTTTGAGACTGGCTTTGTCTTATGTCATCCTGTCACTGGATGATAGTAACTGGATAACTCTCTCATGAAGAGTTCTCTCCATCATTAAAAACTGTCATGCAGCAGTAAGAGAATACCAAAATATGAATGATTAAAGTAGTTTGGGTCTACAGGGTTAAGCATACAAGTTAATTTATGAGACTTAACACATTGTGCTAGTTTCAGCTGGGACAGAGTT
>VZTV01099822.1:5919-19386 GCA_013400875.1 Anhinga rufa
CTTCTTCCCCCAGCTCTATACACTGAGCATGACACCATATGGTGTGGGACATCCCTTTGGTCAGTTGGGGTCAGCTGTCCCGGCTGTGTCCCCTCCCAGCTTCCCGTACACCCGGCACAGCACGGGGCGCTGAAACAGTCCTTGACTAGTGTAAGCGCTACTGAGCAACAACTGAAACATCTCCGCATTATCACCACTGCTTCAGCACAAATCCAAAACCTAGCCCCATACTAGCTACTATGAAGAAAATTAACTGTATCCCAGCTGAAACCAGGTCAAAGTGTGAGTAGCTTTCCTGGGCTCAAAGTCAAAAACTGACAAAAATGGAGTGCAGTGATGGAACGAGAAGGGAAGTCTGTCTGGATGTTGTCTTTGTTTCACAATCTCAAACTATCATGTTTTACATTCATCAGGATACTTAATCCATGTTAATCTTTAAGCATCTAAGTGGCTTTAAAGAAACAGGTTCATACTTAGCTTTAAACACATGAATGAAATACATTGCCAAATTTGCATAAAATTAAAAATGGTGCTGGGTCAGGCACTGTCTGATGGCAGATAACACTAGATCACAACAGACTTTGGGGAAGCTCCTGGTACTAACGGGCCTTTAGAGCTGGTAACGAGTACATAGACTTATTTGCTCCCAGCTGACTCCAGCCTTTTATAGGCTCCCAAACAGATGCAGAGGCCCTCAAGCCTTATTTTACCAACTGATTTTTGAAAAAGAGTTTGCCTGGGCTTAAATCCTGCCTGTGTTGGAGTCCGTGGCTGCAGAACTGGCTGAGTGCCTACCCTCCTGCTTGTCTGCAGCTCAGCAAATCCTTCACTAATCTTTTGAGGGGCTGGTCAGACAACATAGCAACTTACCTCGGACAAGGTAGAACTCCACATTCAGGGTTGTGAGTGTTTTGAGGCTGTAGTCCTGTAATTCCTCCTCATTCTCTGTGTTTTACAGTGATCAGAGCATCAGACAAGGTGCTATGACAGCTACCGACCTTTTCCATTACAACCCATTACTCAGCCAAGGCCAGGCAGTAGCTTTTCTGGAAGGCACTAACTTAACTTCAGAATTATTCCCTTTTATTCTCTTTCAGTTGTAGGAGATGGCTTGAGGAGCAGAGGTAGTTAAGCCTTTTCTGCCTTCCCACAGTAATTATTTTAAACTGAGGGGCATGCTGAATAGGAATGATAGCAAGGAGGAAGACTATGTAAAAAAATTATACAAATCAAACCAGATTTCCAATATTAGGATGAATTTTGGTTTTGCTTTTGGTTTTCAGTTAGTTTTCAAGTAGTTCCTTATTAATATTCTCCTAAATGCAAAAAAAAAAAAGACTCCTTATTTTTAAATACCTTTTTAATGCTGCATGAATTCATTTTAATTAGGCATTTAGGATGGGGTTTGAGATTGTCCAACTGGACACCAGTAAGACTGGGTGGAGAACTGCAGTCTTCATAGCAGATTTAAGATTATTTGAGATTTGACTTTGTTTCAATTGAGAAAAGGACCTTAGATTTTGAAATGCTATAGGCAAGGGAATTTATTGCTTTCCTGTGTGCTTTGCTGAGGTCTGTGCCTCTGTGGTTGCCTGCTTGGCAGCCTGTGTTGGAGCTGTACCCTGACAGCTTTGTAAGCTCAAGCTGTTGAGGTTCTGCAGCTCCTGGGAGCTCAGCCCACCAGCTCGATCACCCCTGGACAAGATGCTAGGGAACTGAGAAAGTGAGCCTTGGGAAACTCGAAATAAAAACATGCCCATAATTACTTTAGCTTGGATTTATTGGCAAATTGTGAAGAAAAAAAATACTTAATGAGTTGTGAGCATCCCACTGAAGAGTTAAGGGGACACATAGATTCTTGCCCCAGCATGCAATTCACGTTGCTGTCTTGCCTTAATATCCCTGTACCACTGAAGGCCCTCATAGCACATGGAAGTTGTTTTGGGTGTAAAAATGAAATGCATGTGGAAGTGAGGAGGATGAAAGAGAGAAAAAAAAGCTGAGTGTATATTTAAGGTGAGCAGCCCAGCATGCATATTTTCATATTTGTATTAACATCAGTTAATTTCTTAGAGGAGAGGATAAATTGAGTAGAATTTTATTGAGGAATAGAAAATGTAGAAATGGAGAAAATTTCCTCTCTGACATGACTGAGAGAGCACAAAATTTTGAATAACCAACCTTGCTGTCAACAGCACATTTGATCTAAGGGCATCAGTATGCTTCTAAATGTTAAGTGGGCCTACACAACAGAAGTATTTTAAGGAGCAAAATGGCATACCAGCATTTATGATTCCCTCTTTGTTGATAACCTCAATTATCAGCTATCTCTTCCTATACTCTGATGGTCCATTTCTGCCTTTTACATGTAAGCCTCACTGAGATTTGTGGCGTTTCTCTTGGATTAAGGGTTTGCTGTGATAGAAGGCTAGAATAAAAAATAAATAAGCAGCTTTGGCATTACATACCCAGTGATTAAAAACTTCAGAGTGACTTAGGTGTTCTGGTTGTTGCTCAAAACTATGGCATAATATTTAGCATTTTAGTTTAAATTATATTTGTCTAGTAGAAATAGAGGTTTTCCGTGGGCATGTTTCTTCTTATACAAGGTATGCCTGCATACGTTGTTATTTGGCTGGATTTTAAAAATCAGAAGTGTTGGCTACAGTTCTCTTTGATTATATAAGCTCTTATGTATCAAAAATATGGTCTGTGTTTTGTAACATAACCTCTCTTACTTTACTGTGAGGCGTATGTAGGAAAGTAGGGAAGAGGTGGTGATGGTTTGAGATACTGCAAGACACTGGAGGGGAAGGCAAGAAGTGTTAACATGTTGCAGGAGGTAAAAGGACGCCAGTAAAGGGACTCAAGAAGGCGAGCGATGCAGTCAGAGTGGCAGAAGAGTAGGAGGATTTTTGGCAGGACAATTTTGCTTAGATTGGAAATTGGGAATGAACTGAGATGCAGAGAGGCCACTGAGGATGCAGTAGTAGTAATCAAAGTGGTGGATAACTATGGAGTGGATAAATATGTTAGTAGGAGGGGTAGATGTTAAAGATATTTCTTAGTGATGCTGTAGAAGACAAGGTAGCGTTTCACAGCAGGAAGGCAGTGGAACAATAGTTGGGATTGTGTGAAAAGTCTCCGATTACAAGGCTGAACAATCATAAAGGCAGTAGAGTTGTCCAGCGTGACAAAGACAAGACTGGAAAGGACATTAAGACCTCCCAGATTTCTCCAGCTTTCAGGGGTGGCATCAGTCAGTCCTGTGCTTCCAACAAAGCAAAGTGCTTTGCCTTTGGCCTTTACTAGTTGCTATAAATCATTGTGTCAGCCTCCAGGAGTGATGGGGCGATGTTAGAAACCTTCCTGTACTGAGAACATCTCCTCTGGGTCAATTCCAGTGCAAAGACAGATTAGTTACATGCGCATGAAGTATCCTGTACATTTTCTGTGGATAAATAGAAAACGGATTCCAGGTCTGTCAGTCAGAAAACATTATGAGTGCGCTTGAGGGAAAATAAAAAGAGAAAATATTTCATTTAGAGTGTGTTGTTGCTTTTGAATGCAATGAATAAATTGTAGGAGGCAGAGCAATGATACCAAACGGCTGACTTGCTTTTAAACGTTTCATTGGGGGGGTGTTGTAAAGCTGCACAGTGATTTGGTGCCTCTTCAGGTGTCCTTCCTTCAAATGAAACATCCAAGTTTCCAGGTGGTGACAAAACCTGAAAGGAGAGACTGGGAGAGGAACTACTGGGAGTGAAGTTCTGTTTGGAAATGCTCTGGCTGATATAGAAGAAAGCTTCTGGGTCAGGAAGTGTGTGTGCTCTTCAGCAGCGGTCTGAAAGGAAGGGTAAACCTAAAAACTGGCTTGGCATTGTGGCTGCTTCACTTGAAGTGTTTAAAGTCATTAAAAACTCATGGAAACATTAATTGGGAAAGGTGATGACCCCATACGCTGAGGACAGCATGCCAAATTCCTGTGCTTTATACCTCAGCCTCTTGTAGCACAAATGTCTTAGCTGAAGGTGGACATTTGAAAGATAAATGGGTTGCTGCAGTTGTGTTTACTGGTTCTTCTTTCTTTTAATTTAGGCAACGATGGTATATTTTCTTTCCTTTCCTGTTTATTATTATCACTGAAGTCAGTGATGGTATTTCAGTTTCACCATCTCTCTCCCAGAAATCCCAGGAAAGACTTGTTCAAAAGCTAGGTTTTGGTCACTTGCAACATGGTTTGAATAGAAGTAGGATTAGATTATGTATATATGGAATAGGGTGTTATTGCCACATGGCAACGTTGTTTTGTAGATTTGGGGTGTGTTATCAGACTGTTGTGTCAGACTGTGGCAGTGGTGCTGGAGGCTCCAGTCAGCAGCACGCACGTGGTCCCTAACTGCTATTTAAGACTCTGTAAATTATGTGTGACGTCCACTGCAGCTGGTAGATGTGACACAGGACAGTGTGAGACTCATGTCCTCCTCAGCTGGCAGCTGAAAGCTGAGCAAGGTCACTCAAAATGGCACTGGACTATGGATAACTGGATCAGACCCTGTGTGCCTTACAAGTCAGGAGCATCTCCACTGAAGCCAGTGCAGTTACTGGTGTAAAGGGAAGAACAAGATGCTCACTCGGGCTTGTTCAAAGGCAATTGCACTGTTTTGCAGTTGTGTCTTCCATGTGTTTTCTCATTTTAAGGTGGACATAATTGGTCAATATGATTGTGAATTATCTGTGCCATCCGAATAGAGAGTGAGATCGCTTGTTGTCATGACAACAAAAGATGGTGAGGTGTTTACTTGAAAGTGAGTTCTGCACAAGCGTTCACATCAAGCTGTGTCTGAAGATCAGTGTTTGAAGAACTATTCTTCAGAGAGTCCATTCCTCCTTTAAAATATTTGCTGTATTTGTGCAGTTTTACCCCAGGATATATGGAAGACGGCTTTTTGAAAGCTTAACCCAGGACAGAGCATACGCTTTTATTTTCAAAAGGCACTCTTTAGTTCAGTAATGGAAATCCTACCTAGACTACAAATAGCGGCATATGGAAAAGCCAGCCAGTCAACTATCTGCTGTTTATATAAAAGGAGTTTGTAGCGAAGAGAGTTCCTTTTAAAATGAATCATATGGTAACTCACTTTTATAATCCTTTAATATCTTTTTGGCTTTAAAAGGTATTTGGGTTTAAGAGCATGCTTTGTGATATTAATTTTATCTCACTGAGCTTTCTTTCGTGTATAAATCTGTGCTGGGGCAGAGGAGATATTATTTATTAATTCCTTGGAAGTGTCTTTTATACAGTGTGTACTGAAAAAGAAGTGTGTATTTGATATTCAAATGGGGCAATCTACTGCTCTTCTCTATGAGTAAATATGCTATGTACAAAAAGAACTGTGTAAGTGCTGCATACCATTGAATAGTTACCTGACTGCCTTCTTGTTATAGTTACCTTTTGGTATACTTTCAGCTACTTGCTGTCCAGAAGGGTCTTCATTACCTTTCAGTTAAGCTTGTGAAGACGGTGCATTTGGTTGTGTTCATTTAATATAGACAGAGAATGTTAATACTATCAAAGAGATACATAAGCTGCAATAGCCAGTAATATTATCTAAAATTCTTAAGTCATTGCTTTGGTTTTGATGACTAGGTATTAAATATAATGATAATATGTAACACATGTTTGCATTTAAAATATTTGTATTTCTACAAGTGCATAATTGTAGTTAAGCTAGAGACAGTCAGAGAGGAGTAGGAAAGAAGTTGATGAGAATGCTTAAATAGGACTCACAGTTCTTACACAATAGGAAAATCTAGCTGAGTCATTTTTTACATATCCAGTGCTGCTATTTGAAATTTGAATTAGAAATGAAAAAGTTTCATTAAGGATTTAATACATCTGAAATCAGTTTTTTTTCTGGTTTTTGGTTACAGCACCTAGCTCAACAGTATTATGGCCCAGGAGTTGTGGCATTGTAATCCCAATTTAAAAAAAATACTGATCTCAGAAAGAACTTGGCACTTTCTGAGGCAGGTCAGGACCTTGAGAAGCCAGATCATTAGCCAGCCCTCTAAATTTTATCTCTGTGCTTATCTCTTAAATATTTCAGTAGTCCCTTAATCAAAACAAGAATGCATGACTTGTTACTTTGAATTATGCAGCATGGGAAATACTACTTAGTTATTTATTTCAAGTAGTGATAATACATCAAAGATTGGTGTCAAAGGCTCCTTAGGTTAATGAGAGGGGCAATGCCAGTGATGGTGAGGAAAGAAACTGGAATAAGACCAGAAAAGACAAGTGGCATGACTGGATTTGTCAGACATTTGTAAACATCAATGGCAAAACATATATTAATCATCTGTTTTTCTTGCAAGCTTAAAAATTGTGAACTTGTGCCAGTTTTCTGTACCACTCTTTTCTGGTGTCATACCTGATGAGTTAACTATAACTCATTTCCTCTGTCAATGAGACCAACTGGCGATGTTGGTAATCTGCCACATGTCTAGCGCTGGTGCTCCCAGATCCGTCCTCCTCCACTGACTCCATGTATTAGCTCTGACTGGAAAGTCTCATTGGAAATCAACTGTTTAAGACAGAGGCTGGGTTCTGGGATCCCTGTCAAAGGAATGTTGGTTTTATGGCATGTGCAGGGACCTCAGCATTACTGCGTTTTCTTTTGGGTAGCCTGCAATGCCACTAATCTGAATTGTCTCAAAAATACTGGAGTTGTTCAGGGAGTTGTTGGATTATAGCTGGCTATGTGTACGTCGACCAACATAACCCTCGGGCTGTCAGGGTGCAGGTTATGCCTATGGCAACATAACAGATGACAGCAAATAAAATTACTGGACTACTGCTGCACAAGGCAGCTTGCCTCCTTACAGTGCTCATGTCTCTCCTGCATGTGTCCTTCTGTTTCTTGTGTCAGACAAGCTGAGGACAGGATGTGTGGTCCATTCCATCTCCAGCTCTCCCCTGTCTTTAGCAGGGTCAGTGAAGAATAGAAGGATCCAGCTAAGAAGGCATGGAAGAAGTAGCAAAGGCAGTGTGGTGTGTTGTGAGCAGGGTACTAGGCTGAGGTGGTACCAGGGGGCGAGGAGGTGGGCTGGGAACAGCAGACAGGCCCCAGCTCCTTTGGCTGATAGACATGGATGATACAAAGGGAATTTTACTCCTCTGTGCTTTCCCTTGAATCCCAGGAAGCTGAAGAATAGGAGATGGGCTCTGGGAAAATACTGTAATTATGGGTAATCTTGTTTCTCTAAGTTCTTTAGAAGTCAAATAATTCAGTGTGTGAGTTGATGTCTTGCAACTCTGACATCCTTTCTTGAAGGTTTTCTGTGCTGTTTCCTGCTCTTGTGACTATCTCTTCAGGGATTCCCCTTTGTATTTTACTTTCTGTTCCATAAGCATGAAATTTGGAGAATAACCTCCCTATTGGCCAGCTGGTACTAGGCCAGCCATCATTCTTCATAGTCCTCTGGACCCTACCTTGGATCTTATTTGCTTGGAAGTAGTCCCATTGATTGTAAATCTGTTATATGGCAGAAACTCTGGAGTAGGGAGCATCTTTGTTCTTTCCGGTGATAGTAAGCCTGCAAAGGAGAGCAAGATGAAGAAACCTAACTAATATATTGACATGTGACTTCTGATACGTTCTCTGTACAAGAGACGAAGATATGTACAAGCCAACTGAGAAAATAACAGCTGTGGTGTTGGAGAGTAAGCAAAAGAGGCTTGTTCTTTTGCTTTCTCAGCCAGGAGTAGCTGCAATGATATGTCTGCAGTTTATAATACATTGGTTTCCATTACATGTAAGAAAGAGTTGAACAGGTCAAGTATTGGAGTGATGATACCTGTATACACATTGTAGTTAGTGGCATCCCTTTGTGCTGCTCATGTTAAATTTTTCATTTTCTTTCAGCAGTATACATGTGTAAATTGACAGTCATCCAAATATAGAAAGGAAGGGGGTGCTGGGAGTCATAAAAGAAGAGTGAATCAAGTGTATCCAGCAAGGTAGCTCATTGGTAAGAGATGTTTCATTGTCTCTTTTTGCCTTGCAGGAAGAATGCAAACAAATACTGGCTCGGCAGAAATCCAGTTCCCAGTCTGATTCTCATGACGATGAGATTTCCCCTCCTCCTCCCAACCCAGTGGTAAAAGCCCGACGCAGGAGAGGGGGGGTCAGTGCAGAAGTGTATACAGAGGAGGATGCTGTTTCTTACGTCAGAAAGGTAATGTGTTGCCGTCTATCTGATTCTGAGATGTACGGGACAATCAAATGACTCGTATTTTGCTCATAATTTGGAATCATGGATCAGCCTGTAGGATGGTGTCCTCATGCCAGCATATGCAGAGCTTGACCATCTTCTTCACACTCACGTTCTTTTGCTGCCTCCTTGACTAAGTGCTTTCCCCATCAGTGTTGCTTCTTGATATTCACAGACTCCGGCAGCTTCTGAATTTTGTCAGAACCTCACAGTTCTGGAAAGTAGCGTTTTCTATTGCTGCATTTCCTGCTTTTTTTTTTCTAAAAAGTCACTTCTAGTCCAAGTTTTCTTCTAACCTAGGTCATTTAGGTTCCCTAGACCATTCAGGCATGTGGTTCCCATGTTGATTGGGTACCACCTAACCCATGGGGTTTTGGAAGTCTTTTGACCATACTTGGGTGATTTTATGTGACCATTGTCTTTGAAGAAATGCCAATCCCAACTTAGGTAATTTCTTCAGTAGGAACACTAATTTGGTGTTCTCTTTTTTTTAACTGCCTTTTGCACAAAAATATCTAGCTATGTTATATCCTTGATATGTCTTAATAACTCTTCAGATTTTTTTTTAAACTGGCCAAAGCTTTCAAAGGGTATTAAAAGACAGATATTACAATAGCGTATGTCATGTTTGTTTAGGGAGCTAGGCTAAAAATACATTTCATAAGGTTGACAGATGCTACTAATGTGCTTTTGTGCATGCCTGGAGTAGCTTTAACCCAAAGAGCTTTTTTCTTTATGGGAATACATTTTGTCAGTCACTGTTTTTTGGCAGAATACTTTTTGCCTTTGCAGTCAGATGTGCTTTTGTCATCCACTTATGATAGAAGTTCACTGGCTGCTCTGGGGATTTCTGTCCCAAGAAACAAAGAATTAGGAGAGCCTTTCATCCTAAAAACAAGTATGGAGTATTCTTGTTGTGGTTAAAAAAAGCTTGCAGGTATACAGTAAATTTTAACAGCACTGTGGTCAAGCTATTAATGCACTGCACTGTTAAAAAACTTGTGTGATATTTAAAAGCCACTTTCAAAGACTTTCTGTGCAGTTTGCATGATCTGGACGAGGGGAATCAAGTGCACCTTCAGTACATTTGCAGACAACACCAAGTTGTGCTGGAGTGTTGATCTTCCTGAGGGCAGGAAGGATCTACAGAGGGATCTGGACAGGCTGGATCGATGGGCTGAGGCCATCTGTATGGGGTTCAACAAGGCTCAGTGTCGGGTGCTGCATTTGGGACACAACAACCCCTTGGAACTCTACAGGCTTGGGGAAGAGTGGCTGGGAAGCTGCCTGGCAGAGAAGGACCTAAGGGTGTTGGTCGACAGCCGGCTGAACATGAGCCAGCAGCGTGCCCAGGTGGCCAAGAAGGCCAGCAGCACCCTGGCTTGTGTCAGGGGTAGTGTGGCCAGCAGGAGCAGGGCAGGGATGGTGCCCCTGTGCTGGGCACTGGTGAGGCCGCACCTCGAATGCTGGGTTTAGTTTTGGGCCCTTCAGGACAAGAAGGACATGGAGGGGCTGGAGCGTGTCCAGAGAAGGGCAATGGAGCTGGTGAAGGGTCTGGAGAGCAGGTCTTGTGAGGAGCGGCTGAGGGAGCTGTGGGTGTTTAATCTGGAGAAGGGGAGGCTGAGAGGAGCCCTCATCGCTCTCTACAACTACCTGAAAGGAGGTTGCAGTGAGGTGGGGGTTGGCCTCTTCTCCCAAGTCACTAGTGATAGGATGAGAGGAAATGGCCTCAAGCTGCATCAGGGGAGGTTTAGATTGGATATTAGGAAAAATTACTTCACTAAAAAGGTTGTCAGGGATTGGAACAGGCTGCCCAGGGAAGTGGTGGAGTCACCATCCCTGGGGGTGTTTAAAAGATGTTTGGATGTGGTGCTTAGGGACATGGTTTAGTCGTGAACTGGCAGTGTTAGGTTTACAGTTGGACTTGATGATCTTCAAGGTCTTTTCCAACCTATACGATTCTGTGATCCCCCTTAAAACCTTCCATGAAGAGATCACATTTGTCTCTGCTCAATATGGGCTCCATCTGACGCTTCTGAAAATCAAAGGAAATATTCCTTCCCACACCCCTGAGTAATTCTTTTATGTTTATAATGGAACCTAAAGTTAACTTTGTTTTCTTCCTTTTTCAACAGCGATGCCAATAAGCCCTGACAGTAGCATGGGTAGGCAAGAGCCAGAAGAAGCAATACAGATCATATTCTGTGTGTTCTGTGACTAGGGCTGTTATGATTTTAATTTCCTAGGAACTGACTGAGCCTAAATAATAGTAATTTAGGGGATGGTTTCTTGTCAGGCTACAGATGCTGCAAGGAATATAGAACTAGCACTGGGAGGGTTTGTGTCAGTGCTTTGTCTTCTGCCATCAGCAAATGAATCCCATGGTGATTCCCATGGATGTGTGTTTGTGACAGAGATTTCTAGAATACAGAAATAAAGGGAGACACTGAAAGGACAAATTATGAAACTAATTTGAAAGTGTGAAAAGCAAGGCAAGAGTTGTGTTAGAATATTGCAAACAGATGGATTTTTAGATAGTAGCCAGGAAGAACCACTGGCTTGAATTCAGGTGTTGGATAGAAACACATCTGGGTCATAAGCCAATTTAAAGGATCCCTTGAAGGGGTGAACTGTAGGATGAGTAGTGCTAAAGGCAGTGCAATGAGTTATGTCACTGGAGAGAAAATCAAAGGAGATTTGACTTTGTGATTTGAGCAAGCACCTGGCACGGCTCCATTCTGAGGAGAAAAAAGGAAAATCTCTGTGGAGGGGTATTTCATTGCTTCATTCCTGAAACTAAAGAAAGCAATATTTGTCAACACATCTGACATAACATATAGTTAAAAACTAACAGAATAGGAATCTTGCTGTAAGGAGGGTTATCAGCTTGAAGAGAACATTCAGTGATTACCTGTAAGAGCGATGTAAGAAATGGTCAAGTGATTTTTCCCGACGTACGATTTTGGTCGGATGCCTGGTTACTGTGACACCTAAAGAATCTTTCCTGTGTTTTCTGTGTCCCTGGCCCATCAGACCCACTTCAGTCTCTGCCTTGTGGATTTCATTGCTGCAGATTTTGACTGAGAAAGGCTAGTCTATGCTATTCCATAATCAGCCAGAAAGGTTGGAGTTAAATGTCTTCGTGATTTGATTATCTCCCCTTTTGGCTCATCAGCAGTAAGCTGAACAACTAGGGTATTCTTAATAGAGCAAGGGTTCAGAACTGCAATTAAATCCAGGGTTTGTTTCATAGGGTAAAAACCAAGAATGAACGGGCCAAATGCTCATTTTATTTAACATCAAGAAATTTAAACTTTTAGTAAAATTAGATTATGTTTCACTCTGATACAAATATGCAATTTATACATATACTCTTCTCTAGACTTAATTTGCACAGTCTAATGACTACAGCGGTCAATATAAGCCATGTCTGAGGCCAGAGTTTCATTTTAGAATCTTCACAGTGCAGTATTTTCCCTTGAAATAAATCTAGATCAATTCTTTGTGAGACCTGGTTCTGCATCAGTTTTCCCATTTGAGACATCCTTCTTCTGGTTGGATGGGTAGTATCTTGCCTTTCCATGATGAGGGAAGGAAACTACCTACACATCAACATATGTAATAACTTAAATAAGACAGAAATACTATTTCTATCATAAGAAAATGTGAAAGAGAAATGTCCATTATCAGACCTTGTTTGTATAGTAATTAAAACAGGCAAACAGATGTTGATCTTCAGATTGGAGTAAGGTTTATTTCACACTTAAAACTTTTGCTAGGTTTGATTTTTGTCCCGTTTTAATGAAGCTATTAAGGAAAATCACATTACTAACGTCAAAGAACATCAGTTACAAGTCAAAACCTTGTTACAATTTTTTTGCATCTCTTGTAATCACAAAGTCTCTGGCTGGCAGAAGTAGATGCTTGGCAAATACAGAGATACAGTGTCCTTACTAATATCTTACTAAAATGGAAAGCCTAGCTTGCAAAAGCCTTATAAAAAAATCACCCAATATGAAAACATACTTCTGAATTTCAGCATATATTTTGAGCAAATTCATGTACAACAGGACTTTTGCCTTCTCCCCATTTAACAAATAAAAATGCCTCTTCATTCTCAAATGCAAATCATTCTTGTTTGCCATGAAGCAAATGCACAGGATCTTGATGCAGGTGTGCCTCTCAGGAGCTCCATTCCTCATACCACAACCAATACTGAAAAGTATGGTGTGATCAACACATTTTTACCTTTTACCTAAAGAAATGTTGCTCATTCCCTAGTTTTAAAACTAGGTTGCTTCTGATATTGTTTGTGGGGGAAGAAGAATATGAAATATGTTTTCCTCAGTCCAAGGGATTTGAAAGGAGACTACACAGCTGCCAGTACCTGCTAATTATAGTATTTTACCGATATCCTTCTCCCCACTCATCCTGGATCTTATATTTTTTTCTGGTTGTCATATTGAGAACATAAATTCTTATCCTCACATTATCAAAACTGTGATTTATTACTTTCTTAGTGGCTTTATATTATAGCCTAAACCTGTCTCAGTGTTTAAAATGAAACTGCATCCATTATCTTGAATAGTGGAATTTTCAATAGATTTCAAGTTCTATGAAGAAATACAACCAGGCAAGTAATTACCCTTCTTTCTTTTCTGTACAGGTTATTCCAAAGGACTATAAAACTATGACTGCTCTGGCAAAGGCCATCTCCAAGAATGTGCTCTTTGCTCATCTTGATGACAACGAACGAAGGTATGAGGTCCTTTATGATTTAAAGGAATCTATAGCTTGACCTGAAGACAAGGAATGATATTAAATTTTATGTCAGGAATCAGAACTACTCTGACTGATTGTCGTGGTTTAGCCTCAGCCAGCAACCAAGCACCACGCAGCCACTCGTTCACTCCCCCGTGGTGGGATGAGGGAGAGAATTGGAAGAGTAAAAGTGAGGAAACTCATGGGCTGAGATAAAGACAGTTTAACAGGTAAAGCAAAAGCTGTGCACACAAGCAAAGCAAAACAAGGGATTCGCTTACTCCTTCCCATGGGCAGGCAGGTGTTCAGCCATCTCCAGGAAAGCAGGGCTCCATCACGCATAACGGTGACTTGGGATGACAAACCCCATAACTCTGAACGTCCCCCTCCCTCCTTGTTCTTCCCTCAGCTTTATATTCTGAGTATGAC